>BTHU01000004.1:144038105-144045605 GCA_036184795.1 Tokudaia tokunoshimensis
GAGCAAAGACTGTGATCTGAGGGCTGAAACTTGCCAAGTAGAAAGTAGATACTGAGTGGAGATCTTCTGGGGCGCAGACCCCGTTCACAGCAGAAAAAAATACAAGTGGAAACTTCAAGTGGGAAAGAAGGAAGAAGGTAGCCAAGAGATTCCTGGGAGACAAATTTCCCTAAGACAGCACAGTTCATTCTAGAGTCTTCCCATTATGCCATCAGAGGGTTCGAAATTTTTGTTGTTTGAAGGACCCTATGAGATGTTCCAAGCCTACAAGAGATAGAACAGGTCCAGACCTTGCTTTCAGTGATTGGCATTGGAGCACATAGCAAAGAAGCCAGGCACCCAGCACAGGCTCATGGAATAATAGGTAGACACATGGGTGGATAGTGATGGATGCCTAGGTGATGGATGGGTAGATGGTTGATGGATGGGTGGATGAGTGACTAGGTAGATGATGGATTGATGGGTTATGATAGATGGATAGATGAGGGATGGGTGGATGAAGACTCATGACTCCCTAGGAACCTGAACGTGTGTGTGTGTGTGTGTGTGTGTGTGTGTGTGTGTGTGTATCTCTGTGTCTGTGTGTCTGTGTGTCTCTGTGTGTGTGTCTTGTGTGTGTGTGTCTTGTGTGTGTATATGTCTGTGTATGTTTCTGTCTGTCTGTCTGTGTGTGTATGTGTCTGTGTATGATTCTATGTGTGTGCATGTGTGTGTGTATCTCTGTGTCTGTGTGTCTGTGTGTCTCTCTGTGTGTGTGTGTGTGTGTCTTGTGTGTGTATATGTCTGTGTATGTTTCTGTGTGTCTGTCTGTGTGTGTATGTGTCTGTGTATGATTCTATGTGTGTGTCTGTGTGTGTGTTTGTCTGTGTCTCTGTGTGTATGTCTCAGTGTGTAGGTATATGTGTGTGTCTATGTGTGTCTATGTCTCTGTCTGTGTGTGTGTCTGTGTACCTCTGTGTGTGCATATGTATCTGTGTGACTCTGTGTGTTTGCGTATGTGTTTGCGAGAGAGAGTCATACATATGGGTGTCCTCAGAGGCCAGAGGGAGTTCCAGAGAAGTAGGTAAGGTAGGGTGGCTGCTGGGAACTAAACTTGAATCCTCTCGGTGAGCAACAGGCGCTCCCAACTGCTGAGCCACCTCCGCAGCCCCGCCCAGCACTGCCCCCTTAACCTTAAAATGTCCCCAATGTGACGTGAGCTCAGTGTGTGGTTTACGCCTGCAGCGTCTCTCCTGTGTGGGATGCAGCTTACTGCGAAGGAAACACTCAGTAAATGGTAAGGTGTGTTTGAGAGCATGAGAGTAATAAACACGCTTCTATCAAGTGTTAGTGATGTTTGAGCCTTGCGGTGTAGGCCCGTAATCCCAGAGACTGAGGCAGGAGGATTTCAAATCTGAAGCCTATTTGGGCTTCAGAGTTCAATACAACCTGGAAAAAAAAATAATGAGAACCTGTCTCAAAAGAAAAAGTAAGAAGAGGGTTGTGGGGCCAGCAATGGCAGGATGCTAGCCTGGCGTGCATGGGGCCCCAGGGTCAGTCTCTATTTTTACACACATGCACAATATGTATTTTTGCTTAAATTGGGTGAGATGTGTGCACAAATGAGCCACCGGGAACAGAGAGCCGCATTCTAGGGCTGGCTCATCATCGCTTCTTCCTTTTCGGGGTCAAAAGCTCATTCCCAGTTTCCTTTGAGGTTTTGATTTATTTATTAATTAAGCAAACTGAGACTTGACGAGCCTGAACCAATAAAGATGTGCCTGGCTTAAGATGTGTTTCTGTGTGTCAAAAACGAAGGACGTGGCAAGACTGAGTGGGAGGGAAAAAATGGCCGTGTCAGTCAGCTGCTGGGGCAGTGTCCCTTCCTGCTTCCTCGGGGTGAGGAAGGTGGCAGGGAAGGTGCGTGAGGTTGTGCCAGTCTGGGGTGTACAGGGAATCGCTGTCTGGATGCCCATGTGTTTTCCTGTGGAAAGGCTGACACAGGAGCATGGACTGTGCATTCAGGAGTACAAGTCCCATTGACTGTGGTTGATGCTGCTGCCTGGTGGGATTTAGAAGCTGCTAGTAAAGGTTGATCTCATGTGCATGGGACACTGCATCTACTCCATGCACGGATTCCAGGTTCAATCCCTGGCTGCTATTGATTTCATCCTAAGTATACACAATGTTCTGTGGAGGACATTGCTGGTAGTAGCTCTTCGCTGAATGCTGCGTTGCCCGAGCCGCCGGAAGTGGGCGATTACGCCTAACAGGAGCCACCTTTGATTTAAAGCTGCAGAGGTGAGTGCATGCACAGGGCAGTGGACGACCTCTGCTTGGGGACATTTGTCAAGAGCAGCTGTGGTTGCTTATGAGAACAGTGTGTCCTGAGCCCGTCTTTGTCACCTAGGTGGTCTTAAAACGTCATCAGTTGACCCTTGGGATATGGAGTGAAGACCCAAGGCAAACAGCCTCCTCTCTGTTCCATAATCCACCGTGTCACTGCAAGGGAGCCACGCTGACATTTCCCCATGAGCTCAACATTGCCCTGCTGTCTTGCTCCATTCATCTCTACAGACGCTCAGAACCCCAGCAACACTTCAGTCTTCCCGTGGTGTGCGCTGCAAGCCTGAGATGTCTCATCCAGGTCTGTCACGGCACCAGCCCAAGCCACTAAAGCAAGGTAGTCTCTGTGTCATCCTTTAAGGATTGAGCGGGGCATGAATTCGTGTTTATAAGGTGTCAGGACAATCCTGTGTGTGGCTATGGTTATGTCTCAGTGTGTGTGTGTGTGTGTGTGTGTGTGTGTGTGTATGTGTGTGTGTGTGTGTGTGTGTGTGTTTTAGTGAACATAAGTGCATAAGCACCAACAAAATGGCTCAGCAGGTAAAGGTGCTTGCCATCAAGCCTGACCTCTAGAGTTTGATCCCTGAGAAAGAGGAAACTGACTTCTTCCCATGTTACCCTGTCTTCTACATGAATACTGTGGCATGCACACGTGTACTGTGGCATGCACACACATGTACTATGGCATGCTCAATATGTACTGTGGCATAATACATGTACTGCATCATGTACACACATGTACCGTGGCATGTACACACATGTACTGTGGAATGCACACACATGTACTGTGGCATGCACACACATGTACTGTGACATGCTTACACATGTACTGTGGCATGTACATACATGTGCTGCATCATGTACACACGTGTACTGTGGCACACATGCATGTGTACTGTGGCATGCACACATGTATACTGTGGAATGCACACACATGTACTGTGGCATGCACACATGGTGAGACAGATAGCAACACAAAGATTTTTTTTAAAAAGCTTTTAAAAAATAAATATACAGGTGAACCAACAACCTCCCAGAATTTCTATTTGGCAAAAGGGGGCTCTTAAAGGTAATGTCAGCTAGAACTGGGCCATCAGGACAGGGCAGCGTCTTTGACTGAATTTTAGTGGTTGTTCAAGGACTCCCCAGCTCCAGGGGGATGACAGTAGTCCATGAGAACTGTGAAATGGGTCCATAGAGTGCAGAGGGATCTTAAGAAAACCCCTTGCCTAACACCCAGCCCCTCCTTCTAAGCACAGAGAGATGGCCTACAAACTCTCTCCCCAAGCTTGGTCCAGCGCCCCTTGGAGCTCACCAGACACGCAGACGTCAGACCCACCATGATCTACGGAATCTGAATCTGCAGCTCAATGTGTCGCCCAATGTGTGGCAGGACTGTGAGATCGGAGGAGAGCCGCCTCCGTGTCCATGCCCACTAAATAAAGCCCTCACAGCAGTGCGCTTGCGCCCTGCTCCATGCTTGGTCCCCGTGTCCTCCGGTCATCAGTCACATATAGGCCTTGGCCCCTTAGCCTACATGTCATGGGCCTCACAACCCTGCTTTTTCCCAGGGTTAAGACTGTGCTCCTTAGCTTTGTGAGTTCCCGTCTACCTCAGCACCACACAGAAACTTCATGAGGGCTGAGGTCCTGTCTGGCTTCATATTCAACTTCCCAAAGCCCAGGTGTAGAGTCCCACAGAAGGGAGAAGCTTGGCCCACCATTGTCCAGGAAACAGATGCATGTTAGCTGACTCTGTAAATAGGTGTATTTTCTGTCTTTTTGGTGTCTCCCTTCAGGAATGCTGGGAAACTTTCTGTTTATTCAATGCCAGGTCACAAAGAAAATCAACACAGCTTCTACATAGGAAAAATTTCCCACCCAATGACCTTCATGCTATTCCAACCCTTAGAGTGGTTTTCAGATTTTATAAATGAATACTGTGAGGCTCATAGCAAGAATTCCAGGTCAATCAACATGAAAGGGGAAAGGGTGGTGATACCAGTTCACCCTTAACTGCTATTTCTAAGACAAGCAGGGTCGTGACCTTGAGCTAAGGTTGGCCTTAGGTTGGCCATGGAACTTGGCTTTCCCATGGCACCATGAACTTTGTTCTTCCGTAAGCACAGATTTTTACTAACTACACTTGCTAGGTACTAAACATTGCTCTAGGTGCGGAGATACTAGCAAGCAGGCTCTTGCAGGGCAAAGGTGGGGTGGAAGTGTTAGGAGGGAATATTGAGAGAAGGAAGGGATTAACAGTAAACAGCAATAATATAGCACAGAGCTCGACGCTTAGTTCCAGGACCACATTCTTGTAGATCCGCCACGAGTTCCCATTGACTGGTGGAGTCAATCATTCACAAAGTGGTCACTGGTTAGCCTGGTGGTCTCTGATGCTCAGTCAGGACAGGGAGAGTGGTGCGCCAAAGGGTGGGGATGGCTCATTCTGCCGTAACATTATGCTCTGTCTCTCTTGCCAAGGCCCGTGGTTGCAATCATGACACACACATGCATGTGTGCAAACACACGTATGCACACACACATGCACACACAGATTAGCACACACATGTATGAATACAGACACATGCTCTCACATAGGCACATGCATATACACAATCAACTCATCCCCTGAGCAAACTTGGAAAGCAAGTTTTCAGAGAGGAAATGGGAAGATGGCTCAGTGGTTAGCAGTAAGGACCGTCCTTCCAAAAGAGCCAAACCTGGTAGCTTACAACCATCAAGTCCTTTAGCTCTAAGGGATAATCCAGCAGCTCCGACCATCACAGGCATTTCCACCCACATGCAGACACACACCTTAGGCATGATTAAAACATTAAAAATAAATGCCTAAAATGTATTCCTGAGGAATGGAACTCAGCTTGCTTACTTAGCAATCTACTTACCTGCTAATTAATGTCGAGTCAGGGTCTTGGTGTACAGTTCAACCTTGTCTAGAACCTGCTCTATTGTCCCGATTGGTCTTGAAACCTCTTCCTGCCCCAGCCTCCCAGGTGCTGGGATTCCAGGCACAGCTCACTATATCCATCTTCAGTCTGTTTTCCACAGTAACCTCAAAGTTGAGTCTGACGGATCTAAAGGTAGAGATGCCCTAATCTGGCCATCACACTAGTGACGCTGCCTCTCATTTGTTACATTGCCTCCTATGCCAAGTCAATCAGCTGACCCCTCACAGAGCAAAGATGGTATCGATAGGTGTTTATTCATTGTCTACACCAAACGCTATTAAAGCCACGCAGCACACAACTTCATCTTCAAAGTCTGAGTCGGAGGCAAGCCTTATTGTCCTATTGGGGATTTCCTTTTGGACATGTCAGAGAAGTTTCACATATATATCTGCTGTGTCAATCATAACCCAGAGCCTAAGTCACCTCCATGCCTGCGTTTGTATGGTCCATAGACAAAAATCATTTGCGGGGCTGGAAAGACGGCTTAGTGGTTAAAAGCATCCGCTGCTCTTGCCCAGGACCCGAGTGTGGTTCCAGCACCCATGCGAGCAACTCCCAACTGTCTGAAACTCCAACTCTTAAGAAATCTTCTACCCTCTTGTGGCCTCTATGGGTCCCTGTGTTTGCACACACACACACACACTCACACACACACACACACACACACACGCCTGCCCACGTACATACACTTAATTTTAAAGTTAATGAACAAATCTTATTTAGAATGGTTTTTGTACTTGAAGTAGTGGCTAGAACATGGAAGCTTGTTGTCTTTTGTGGTATATAAAGATCTGTATAATATCCTTAATGCTGTTTTACCTCTTGATCTGTAAAACCTGGATGTTAAATATTTGGTTAAAAAAAGTTTGTTGGCTTCATCTCTCAAGTGTTAGTTCTCAACTTGTTTTGATGAGTCAGGGGCATAATAATTTTAGCGGTGCAGGCGTGAGTTATTTGATGTACGTGGTTTTATGTTTTGTTTTGGTTTTGTTTGTTTGTTTTTTTACTTTCCATGTATTTTAGAAAGGGAAAGCCAAATATGCTAAAACTCTGATTTTATGGACATTCTCACTGAATTCGATGTAAAAAATAAATCCAGTTGGAACTAGAAACAAGTAAACATAATAGATATACTAAGGAAATACAAGGAAAACCACAGAGACGATAGGCAGGTGTTAGGGCAGAAAGTGGAACTCACAAAAGAGCTTAAGAGAAACAAGAACCCATCAGGACCTGAGGAGCCTTGAACACAATACTGCACTTGTGAGGCTGAGACAGGAGGATTACAAGGAGTTTGAGGCCAATCTAAACTGCAGAGCGAGTTGGTGGCATGGGCGGGACTAGCTGTAATTTCCATCTTTCTTCAACATTTAAGACTATATTTCTTATGCATTCGTTTTTGAGAACTCCTTGTCCTCTGTAGGTCTCAATGCTGTGTTCTGAGTCCCCACAACATCTCTCAGGAGAGAGTGACACAAGATGGCGGTCACCCAGGAGGCCCTGTAGCTTGCAGCCACTGTCTCTCTTGATGTTCCCTTCTCTTGACCCCCGACTTAGAAAGACACATGAGTGTCCCTTCGATGGATTTAGAGGTTTGGTAGGGAAATCTCAGAGGCACTTGGGTTCAGCCAGGGGTGGGAAGCTCGGACAGTCATCTGATAATTACTGTTGCTATTTTGAGACCCAAATAGCAGAGATCAAGAAAGCATGGTAAAAACTCACATTAAGACAACTGAACAGAAACAACAGGATCTAGCTGAACCCCCAGAGGCTAATGCCTAAGCCATTTGTGTGTGTGTGTGTGTGTGTATGTGCGCGCGCGCGTGCCCGCTGATACTTCTTTTAATGCAGACTATTTTGTCCTTTGTGGTTGAAGCTGCCATTTAGCAACTGAGACAAACAGGAAAGTCTGTGTTATTTTTTACAGGAACACATCAAAGGTACTTTTTGGCCACAGTCAGGATGTGCATCAATCAAGGAGAAAGGGCTGTGAGGTACCCGTGACCCTTCTGAAGGAGTGGTGTTAGCAGCACGGGGCACGGGAAGGGATTGTGTTTGGGAGAATATGAAAAGAAAACAGGAGAGAAGACGGCTCCTGGCTTTGTCCAGGCCTAATGGCGATGGCTTCCTGGAGGCTGTGACGTGCTCAGGAGTCGAGAGGCAAACAAGCCACTCAGTCTAATTTATCATCCTTCAGGAAAGCAAGC
>BTHU01000004.1:144050605-144163105 GCA_036184795.1 Tokudaia tokunoshimensis
AGTATCATAGTGTGCGTGTTTGTGCACACGCACACACAAATACTTTTTAAAAAATGTTTGCATTTGTGCCACAAATAACACAAATCGCTATGGCACTAGTAGTCATTAAACAGTAAAGAAAAAAAAGTAAATAAAAATTTCCAAATTGTCAGTGTTGGTGCTTGGAAAGAGAGATGTTTGGAGTCATTCTCAAGAGGACTCCATGTTCCTGAGGGGAATTATGGAGAGGAACACAGGCTTCTGTACCCGTGGGTACCAGTCAGAGAAGGAAAGGACCAAATCCCACTAAGCATTGAGCAATAGGGAGACAGGGTCTGTGGCCAGCAGTTGAAGAGCTCTGGCTGTTGTCACCACACAGGAGTGCTTTGTCACACAAATGGCACCTGAGTTCAAGTTGGGAGCAACGATCTTGTGATCTCCCTCCTGTTGAGGCTGCGTGTAGCCATTCATTCTATGTTCTAACACCACACTATCATGTGGACAACAGGACTGGCCTGGTGTTTTATTAAGTTTAGGCTCCGACAGGCAGCAAGGAGTGAGACAGGGGGGCTTTCCTGAGTTAACTGAATAAGACTTGGAGGTGTGTGAGATGGAAAAGTTGGGATGATTACCCGCCCACACAGATGCCTGTGGAGTTCCAATGTTTTTATTCTTCATTCAGAGGTATCTGAACCCTGCCCCCAAGCCCTACCCCCACCACCCCACTCTGTGAGCATCCTTGGAGTGTATCCATGAATAAAAAAAGGCTACCTTGATCATGGCACACACTACATGTAATTACTTAACAGTGTTGAATATCTATTGTAATTTGTACTGCAAGGTAAAGGCTCCTGGAGAGTGTCTGACAACCTTGGTCTCCGTTACCTGTAAAGACTTGCTTGAGAAGGACACCTTCACCCTCACACTTGACTGCAAAGCAGAATGGACCAGGATGAAGACAACCTGGCAGTGACCACAAACAGTGTAAGGTGCAACGGTCCTGTGGTAGACAAGAACAGGCTGTATCTGTGGGGCTGGATTTTCACCAAGCTGGATGGGAGCTGATGGGAGGTCAGCCTGGGCACCAAAGACACATAAAAGTGTTTATTGTTTTATTATTAAATAACACTTGCCAGATGGTGTCTGGAATAAGAAGAGCTCATGGAAAGGGAGTAGAGTATATGGGTTAACATCCAAAGACTGAGAGTGGAAATAATACGTGTTGAACACATCTTGGTGATATTTGCATAAGCCAGTTGCTACCCTAGAAAATCCATGGGGAGATAGGGGGCAGGATGATCCTCCGACAATTTAAATAGATGTATGTGTGTTCACACCCTCCAGCAGCACGCCCAGGTGAGAGGAGGATTTTTAAGCTGACGAGAGCCTGACAAGAGTGACTGATAAAAGGAAAATCCAAATTAGATCTGAAGAAGAAAAGGAAATTAATTTTACGATAATAGAATGCTGCAGCCCAGCAAATCCATTGGCTGTGTCCCTGCTGCGCATCTATTCACGAGACCAATTTTCTATCTTTGGAAACGATGTGCCTGGGCGCCTACCTTTCCAGGCCTTTATTTTGTAAGGAAGAAAGTATTCTCTATCTCAAGCCAGGAAATCAACTCCGCCGAGCTAGGAGGAAGTTGGCACTAATAGTCAAGGCCGAAAAGATTAACTCCTACCGAAAAGATGTCATCTGGAGTTGGGAAGGAAAGTGCAGTTAGAAGTTGGAATCGCTAATTCTCTTAGATACGTGAACAGCAGGTTTCAGTTACTGGTTTGTTTTGTGACAAGGTCTCTTGTAGCCCAGGCTGGCCCTGAACTCTTGATCTTTGTACTGTCACCTCTCAGGTGCCAGGATCATGGGCATGTGACACCACGCCCTGTAGTGTGCACTCTTGATGAAGGGGGGAAAAAATCTCACGAGAAAGACAGAGAGCTGGAGAGAAGGTGGGTACCCTTCTAGAAGAGTACCTTCACCTCCAGGATTGGGTGTCACATGAAGGAAATCCTGTGGCTAGCTCATGGTGTATCCTTCAGGAATGGTTTGGGCAGAGCAGTTAGTGAAATAGTCCATGCTCATTTGTCCTGCACAGTCAAAAACTCCCCTCAAGTTAGTGAAGGGCTGGGAAGAGCCTCGATGGCTTCCCAGTCCAGGAAAGCGCTGGTCCCCTAACAGCCAGAGGGAGAAGTTTGGGAGCCAGGACTCTTAACAGAGAGGAGAAATTAAGAAAGAACTCTAATGAGTCAGGGTTTTTAAAGGGAATTGGCATTGGTATTTAAAGTATCCTCGGGGTGGATGTGGAAAACATCACATTGGCACGGTCTTGATGCTGAAGGCTGATAGAACGATAAGGAATTCAGAGGGATGGAGAAGAAAACTGGTCAAGTAAGGACCAAGCCAGACTGTTATTTTCAATCTTAGAAATGGAGAAACAGTCGCCCTACACCCTCAATGACACACTTGGGAATCAATGTTCCACAGAACAGAGAGAAACTTCCCGGGTGGTCAGCTCCGCATACACTTGGATTTTCGTGCTGTTCTGGGGAAGGCAAGCTTCTATGGGGTCCAGAGCAAGTGTCAGGTCATTGGGCCAACACCCCAAAACACCTGGGATCCTTCGGCACAAAACTCCCCAAACCAATGCTAAGTTGGGAATTCTAAAGACTTTGAGTCTTCCTGTCTTCCTCATTCCTTCCTTACCTCTTCCTTCCCATTCCCTTTCCTCCCCTCCCTCCCAGCCTTTCCCCTCCCTTCCTCTCTTTCTTTGATTCCTCCTCACGGGCCCTTTGATTGGGTTTGACTGATTCCAGGCTGGCTACATGGATAAGGGTAACCTTGAACTCTTGATCTTCCAGCATCTACCTCTCAAGTGCCAGGATTGCAGGCGTGCACCACCATGCCTGGCCCTCTGATATTTTCTAATAAGGTTGGTGGCCACCTTGTGCCTTGGAAGTGGTGTCAACTCTTTCCTGGTAGTCCTTGATTCCTAACCTTTCAGAACACATGGAAGGTGTCCACACCTGGGGCTCAACTTTCTCCCACCTACCCTCCTTATTCTGTCCTGCTTGGTTAAGGTGGTGCGTCTTCACCCTCAAGACACACCTTCCACAGCTGTTCTCAGAGGGTAGACGATGTTAGAAGCTGAGGACCCAATTTCCTAAGCAAGCAGCCCCAGGAGAAGTACAAACACTTTGGCATTTGCAAACCTCTCAGTCTCATCCCCAGCAAGACAAAGAAGAGGGTGATCTTTGAACATTTCCCAGCCGGGCGGTGGTGGCGCACACCTTTAATCCTAGCACTTGAGAGGCAGAGGCAGGAGGATTTCTGAGTTCAAGGCCAGCCTGGTCTACAGAGCGAGTTCCAGGACAGCCAGGGCTACACAGAGAAACCCTGTCTCGAAAAACCAAAAAAAAAAAATGTAATTCTATGAACATTTCCCATCTGGACCAGATCATCTAATCCCTACACCGGAATCTTCTAGATCTAAATATGCCTTTAACAGAAGCGTAGAAAAGTTATAAAGAAAAAAAATGGAAGCACCCATGCCATAGGTGATGGAATCAGGGTCCCTGCTGCCTGGCAGCTAGCACTCCTCAGTTGCAAGCCCTTCAGGTCACATTCCGTGTCTCTGACCTCTGACCTTTCCCTCAGACAACTGGGTTAGGTATAAAACAAAATGGCTCAGTTTTTACAAAGCAAGGCATGTTGCACGGGGGAAATGACAGTTTCCTATTGCAGTGACTTTTCAAACAAAATACACACAAAGCCTTTTAACTACGGACATGGCTCTGTATGGGACGAAGCAACTTCACCGCAGTGTAATTGAAGACCTAGAACATATTTGAGAAGTGTCAAACGTGAAAAGTTGAAGATTTCCCTCACATTGCGACTAATGATATCCTTCCAACCTTGTTAGTCTCATTTCCCAGCCAACTGAAAACTCTGGCCAGGGGTTTTTTCCTCCCCATCTTGTAGCCTGTGTAATAGACACACACACACACACACACACATGCACACATATGCATGCACACACACACATAAACACATACCCACTCACACACATGCACACACACACATATACTCAAACACACTCTCACACAAACATACACACACGACACACACATACATGGACACATGCACATATGCACACACACTTACACACATACATACATATACACATGCACACATACACATGCACACACACACACACACACAAACACAAAAACACACGTTGCCTCTTTGCACTGGGAAAACAAAAATGACTCACACTCCCTGTACCCTGGAGCCCCAGAGTAGAAGGTGGACTCCTTGAGTCTCTGCCTGCACAGCTTCTGCCACCTTCCTTTGAGGGACTTACCCACAGGCACAGTTCTCAGAGTGAAAGATAAGAACACAGAGCTTGGTGGGACTGAGGCGTGTGGTCCCAAAGAAACAGATGTAGTAGCTTGGACAGTAAGGATGGTAGACCCCTAAGCTGGTGGCTGGTGACTCCCAGGCTTGCCACGTGGTGGCCCATGGCTTCTCAGAAAATGACTCCACTGTGAGACACTTTGGCATGAACATTCTTTAGTGAATCAGACTTGGTCAAGTCAGCAGTCAGCTGGTAGGTTGTTCATTCACCTTTGGGGCAGTTTTCCCTTGTTGCCTTTTGCCCCTCCCTATCCCCCCTTCTCTCTCCCCCCTCCCTCCCCCATTTCCTACATGTGTACATGTAAATCTCTTCTCTCTCCAGTTACTACCCACCTGGTCACTTTTATTCAACTTCATTTTGCCAGCCTTCCCCTGACCCTTAGAAGTCTTCAAATTCCTTGCTACTCTAAGTGTGATCTGCCAACAGGCTACTCCCATCCCAAAACATCATGGTCTTCCTTGAATAGATGCTGCATGGGGTGTGTGGTTGTGGTATGCTCCAGACCTCTGAGCAGCAGGGCTAGTTAAAGAACTCTTTGTTTATGGAGGATTCACATCCTTTGATTTTGGAATGGTTTAAGACTTCCACATTGCCTTAATTAAGACTCTTTTATTATCTGAGACACACCAAACTACACTACACTACACACACACACACACACACACACACACACACACTACACATGAAGACTCAGGATTGTTTCCAGGTCCAGAGCACACACATTGACTGAGTGAGGACACTTTACTCTTCTCCTCGGGCCTCAGTCTGCTTAGCAGATCCCAGCTTCTCTCTTGGGATGCCAGCTGAGTGTGCCCTTCTCTATAGCAGCAGGTTGAACTCTAGGATCTCAAAGAATGGCACAATCAGCTACCATCCCTTAACATTCTCAGTGTAAAGGGATTTTTCTTTTAATTGGACACATTTCACTCAGTGAAAACTCTCAGTGTTTTGGTTTTTTTCTCTGATTTCATGTTGGTTTGATTAGAAGAAAAAAATGTCTAAGAACAATGTTCGCATGTAACCCCTGTAGTAAAAATGCATGGGTCAAACCCGTGCTGAATGATCGTTGAGGGGTCAAACTGGTGCCATTCGTTTGTTGAGACCACTACTGATAGAGAAGGTTTGTGTCCCAAAGTGAAACAAGAGATGGATGACTTCCTTGAAGTCCATCCTATCTCCTAGAAGTTAGACATTTCCTGTGAGGAAACCTGGCGTTCTCTGACAGCCATAGCTTATAATTTTAACAGTGGTGTCATAGAATAAGTGACCAGCTGTGACAAAGAGGAGGGTAGAAGAAGGATAATGAAGCGTTTAAGGTGACACCGTACCAGAAGTTCAGCATCTTCCTGTTTGAACAGGAAATGGTCCTTTTCTTATTTTGTTTTGATCCAGTCTCCCAACCCTCAGCTACTGAAGCACAGATATGAGTCTAAACAGTTGTGTGAGGGGTTATTAGCCTTGTCCTTGAGATTATGGTCTGTCGAGGGCCACATCAGTTTTCTTTACCATGAAGAGCCCAAATGAGATGAGAATTTAATGTGATAATCAGTAACAAATGCTTCTTAGCTCAGAGTACAAATAATTAAGCCCATTTCACTATCGATGATAACTTCTCCTGACCTAGGGGATGGAACAAACATTTGGGCTCATATATTCATTTATAGGATGGTATTTATCACCCAACTACTATATGCAAGGCGGGGGAAGGTCCCCCTGGGAAGAAAAGAACGAAACCAAAAATGGACTCTCTTGGTGAGAGTCCTTGCATGCAGAGGGTGTCTGTTTCACCAGGCCTGTAATCCCCAGATACTTAGGAGACTGAGACAGAGGGATTCCCACTATAAGTCTTTGCTGGGCTATGGACTTAGTTCAAGATCAGCCTGGGTAACTTAACAAGAGTCCAGCCTCAAAACAAACAAATTAAACAGATAAATTTAACCTCCCAATGATGTCCCATGATGCTCTCACTTAAAGCTTAATCCTACTCTGGGTCCCCACCTGGACACTTCTCTACAGCTCATCCATCTCCCCCACCACATGCCACATGGAGCCTACAGTGTCCTCACCTCTGAAAGGGGCAAGTCTGTTCTTTTCTCTTCTTCCCACTGGCTGTCCTCTGCCTCTTCTTCCCAGGCTTCTCCTCAGCATCATGTCCTCCAGGAAGCTCACTCTGGCCACTTTCTGATACATTCTCCCTAGCCCCCTTTTTCAAGTTGATCCTCCCTCCAACTGCCTGTCACTCTGCAGAATTGTCATATAGCATGTACCTGCGCCGTGTACTGACACGATAGCTCTCGATTGGAGTGATTTTTGCCTCCCAGGGGACATTTAACACACCCAGTGAGAGGGGGTTGCTGGGGTGCAGTAGTTAGATTCAAGAGATGTTGTTAGGCCTCTGACAGCTCAGTAATGAAGTATCCACTTGCAATGTCTATATTGCTGTGACTTCGAGCTCCAATCTGGGAAGTGCAGGATGGGTGAATGATGCCTGCCCATGCCCTCGTGGTCTCAGACAATGTCTGAGCTGCTGTGGAGATGGGCTGTTCACTGAAGCTCTAATGAGGTACCCAAGTAGCCTAAGAACAGAAGAGCTTCAGGTTCAGAGACAAACCCTGTCTAAAAAAGTAAGGTAAGATATGAGGAAACACCTGATGTTGACTGCAGTCCTCCACACATGTACGTATGGATTCATGATCACACACATGCGTGCGCGCACACACACACACACACACATACACACACACACACACACACACACACACACACACACACACAGACACACACACACAGGTTTATGCCTAAATAGAGGCTTCTCCAAAAAGTGAAGTTAAAAAATAGTCAACTTTTACAATGAGGTAAATACAATTTTTTAAAAAAATAGTACCTAGATTTAAAAACAATGACAAAAGTGGCCAGGACTAGATGGAGATCTGGTAGTGCTAAAAGTTTGCATGTGACAAGCCATTCCCGGGACATATTACCTCACATGGTGTCACCTGTCCCAGGAAGCACTCCTGGGCTTCTTTTTCACCCCACCTCCCCTGCAGTGGTTCCGAGCCCTCTCTGCTGTGCCTCGGGAGGTCCGTGTGTGGCTCAGGACAGATGCTGCAAAGCGGTAATGTCGTTCATTAGTCCTCCCATGGAACTCTGTTTCCACAAGGGGTTTATATCCATTGTGATGATTTGTATATGCTTGTTCCAGGGAGTGGCACTATTAGAAGGTGTGACCTTGTTGGAGGAAGTGTGTCACTGTAGGGTTGGGCTTAGAGATCTTCCTCTTAAATGCGTGAAGATGCCCAGTCTGTTCCTGGTTTCCTTTGGATAAAGGTGTAGAACCCTCAGCTCCTCCTGCACCATGCCTGCCTGGATGTTGCCATGCTTCTGCCAGATGACAATGGACTAAACCTCTGAACCTGTAAGCCAGCCCCAAGTAAATGTCTTTTATAAAACTTGCATTGGTCATTGGTGTCTGTTCACAGCAGTAAAACCCAAACTAATACATCCATCTTAGTTATTTTACAAATTTGATTCTATTACCAGTATCGCCAGTCCTGGGCTCTTGTAGATATTTTAAAAATAAAACCAGGGACCTTAGTTTGGTGAGATCTGTAATCTACTGAGAGAAGCAAGTATTGAATGACTTTCTGGCAATTTTTGGTTCAGGAAGCTGAAAAACCTACATAAATCAGACTTCAAGGAAGGTTTGCCCTGATCTCATGAGCAAACAGGACTCCTTTCTAGGCCGATGCTGTTTGATGGTTGGAAGACCTTGGTCTCCGAAGCCTATTTCACATTCAAAAAGAAAGAAAATGTGTCCTTTTTTTTTGCACGTGTGTTTCCTGATAATTATGCAAATTATTACACACACACACACACACACAAAATTCATGCCACCTGATGTCATAAGCCAAGTTCCCAAGCACATCTCAGTTGAAGTGTGCTGATTGACAGCCTGGATCTCTAATCCACTTTAGTGCTAGACCTGTGTTCCTAGGATCTTGAGGGTATGAGAAGAGCAAGAAGGAAGGATCTAGGAGATTGGTAGCTGAGGGATTCTTCAAGGATCCCAAGAAACCTGGACGGGACTCTGGGAATTGGAAGTATTGCCCTTTAACGCCTGAGTCTCTACAGAAGAGGCAACTTGACCTATGACCCGTCAGCCATCTTTACAGCCGTGCACATAAAGCAGTGGGGAACCTGAGCACACATCCCTCTAGGGCTGTACTTCTCTGTGCTTTAGCTAACATGCCAACCGTCTCTGCTGCGTTCTCTCCGCAAGCCACGGAGAAAAGCTTAATCCAGGACGCTACCTCCGTCGGCTTCTCAGATCTGCACCAAGATCCAATGGTGTTTCGCCTTGTTACAAATGTCTCCCTCGATTCACTCTTCCAGGTATACTTCCAATTTAAAACTGTGTTAGGATTATTTTTAGGTGCTAGTCATTAATGCTGGGATGTGGTTTTCAAACAGATTTATTCTCTCTGTCACTGGTTCAATGTTTGATTCGCTGTTTAAAGGGCTGGTTTTTTTTTTCTCAGTGTTTCTCTATGAATGGAAGCATGCGGGGGGGGGGGGAGATGGAGGGAGGGGACAGCTCCATACCTGTTGAATTGTGGGCAATCTGTGCCCTACTTTTTGCTCTGACTGGTTGACAACTATAGGAGAAATCACAAACCATAAGGAAGATCCAATACTTGCAGGGAGCTACAGGCCTGGCTTGCTCAACTAATGGGGGCTGATAAAAAGGGAACGTTGGTTGACCTGTTCCCTTTCATTTCTTTTATTTACATGTATTTATCATTTTGTAACACATCACATGTGTGGAGATCAGAGGATAACACTAGGGAAGTCAGTTCTCCTCTTCCACCATGTGGATCCTGGGAACCAAACTCAGAGGTCATTGGCCTTGGCAGTAAATGTCATACCAGCTGAAACATTCCAGGGGCCTTATCCCCTCCCACTTCTGAGAGAGACTTTAGGTAGTTCCTATCCAAATGTAGGTTTAGGTTACTATTCAAAGCTTGATCTAAATATGGTGATATCTCTGACCTCTATGGAAACAGCCAGCTGCTCCTCCTCCCATGTGTGTGCACTTCTCTGTGTGTGCATTTGTCTCTCCATGTGTGCATATGTGCATGTGCCTTTGTGTGTGTGTGTGTGTGTGTGTGCATGTGTGTGTGTATATGCATGCATGCATGTGACTGTGTGTGTGCATTTTAGTATGTATGCATTTCTCTCTCTCTCTCTCTCTCTCTCTCTCTCTCTCTCTCTCTCTCTCTCTCTCTCTCTCTCTGTGTGTGTGTGTGTGTGTGTGTGTGTGTGTGTGTGTGTGTGTGTGTACATACATATACCTGTGCTTGGGGAAGGCAGAGGCCAACGTCTAGTGCCTTTCCTCAAAAAATAGCTAAGTTGATTTCACTCACTTTGTCTTATTTTGGGGACTCAAGGTTCATTAATTAGGGTAGCCTGGCTGGCCATCAAGCCCCTGGGAATGCATGTCTTTGCCTCCCCATTGGGGTTGCAAATGTGCACCATCAAGCCAAACTTTTGACTTGGGCACCAGGGATACGATGCAGGGCCTCAAGCTTGCAGGAGCACTTTCCTGACAGAGTCATCTCCTCAACCCCCATTCGCATTTATTATCCCCCCAGTGCCTTGACTAGGTCCCAGTGAGCACCTGCAAGATGCTGTCATCCGAGAAAGAACAAGAGCTCAAAGTTGCCTGGGAGGAAGGAGACATAAATGGATCAGAAAAGCCTGGCTATTACCCGTCCAGAGGCAGGACCTGCGCTAGACTCCTGTACAGTGAGCTTGTCACATAAAGACGGGGATTCGTCTCTGTGTGACTCTTCATTCCTCCTCTTGGCATTTACCTCAGGGTGGAGGAACTGAAGGCAAGCATCTCCTCATGTGGCTCTCTGAGGATTGCACAGAGGGTGATACAGACCCACTGAGCATTTAGGGCAGTTGTTTTCCCTTTATAAAAAGGCAGCGTAAGCTAGCTATTGGCTTCTTCCCCACCATGGCTCCTATTATTATGAGCGATACGATCTTTGGTGTCTTTTAAAGTACTTCATACCCAGCATTTCTTTTACCTGGTCTTTTTTTATTTTTATTTTTATTTTATTCAGCATTTCCCCTGTATTAGTTAGGGTTTTACTGCTGTGAACAGACACCATGACCAATGCAAGTTTTATAAAAGACAACATTTAATTGAGGCTGGCTTACAGGTTCAGAGGTTCAGTCCATTGTCATCAAGGCAGAAACATGGCAGTATCCAGGCAGGCATGGTGCAGAGGAGCTGAGGGTTCTATATCTTTATCCAAAGGAAACCAGGAACAGACTGGGCATCCTAGGCATCCAGGAGGAAGATCTCTAAGCCCAACCCCCAGTGACACACTTCCTTCAACAAGGCCACACCTTCTAATAGTGCCACTCCCTGGGATGAACATATACAAACCACCACATCCCCCCCCACACACACACACATCTTTGAAGAAGAGGAACCTTCTTTTTTTGTATTTCCATGAGATCCATGGAGACCCATGGGAGTTTGTCCCCTACGAGCTGGACCTGAGACCCATCACCTTCTCTTCCGCTCATAAAGATCAGAAGTCAGTAGTCTCCTGTAGCTACTGTTTGTTCCATTGGTGGAGGGGATGGGGTGGGCTCACTCTTGAACTTATGACCACATTTCATTCTAGCTGAGCATCGCTGGCTAGCATCACTTGGCACACCATTCCTGTAGAAATTCCTGTGACTTAGGGGATCCTAGTATGGTGGACAGCCGCGATGGAAACTCTGTAAGCCATGTCTGAAGCTGGGCCACAGTCTCGAGTTCATAATGCATTTCTGGATGAAGAACTCTATACAAAAACAAAAACAGGCTCTCGTAGGTGGTTCCCACGATGAGAGAAATCCTTGCCTTAATGGGTAAGCCCACAGGCTATGGAAAACTGAGACTCAGGCTGCATCCTGGCACTCACCCGACCAGCTAGCCTTGATATCACTGACAAGAAGCTTAGCCCACTAGGCCTCCCTTCCTAAGCTGTAAAGGGCCCCAGTCTAGCTTTGCCCGGTCTCGTTACATTCCCCTTGCCAAGACTTACACCAGTGCTGAAATCAACCTTAGCTGATCAATATTCCTCTCGATCTTACTTCCTGCCCCCTACCCTGTACCCTCCATGCTGGAAGGAGAAGGGAATTTAGGACAATCACTGAGAGGCTGGCCTTCTCTGGGGGAAAAAGATGGTATTGGTAATATCTAAGCAGCAGGTACCCTTGGGACCCTGATATAAAACCAAATTCTCTGACCCAACCCTTCTGAGTCAAAGACCCTAGAGGAGAGCCTGGTATTCAGGTTTTAACCCAGTCACAGGCAGTTCCTTTGGGCACCAGTTTGGAGACCCTGGTTTGAAAGAAGTTGTACGTTCTCACACAGGATCTGTCTGGTATTGGCTATCTTTCTCTCGTTTATTCAACACTGCCAGGTCTGCCTAGTTGGAACCTAATTTCTCCCTCTTGTAATGAGGAGAAATAGCCTTCCTTTTGATAATTCCTCCTGTGATAAGCATGCATCTCATATTCTGTTTTTCCAGATAAGGTGTGAAGTGGGGTTGGCTTTAACAACATCAGCAGGAAGTTGTCAGTTGCCAGGGCAACATGCTGGTGGGAGGAAGGAGAATTGTCCTACTTTTCATAGGGAAGGTTAAGCTGATTCTGTGTGTCCTCACAGCTACAATGGGGCAGGGTGGCAGAGAGGACCTTGTATCTGAGTGCTTGATGAGAGCCATGTGTCTAGCCGTTTCTCTCGCATCTGAGTTTCCTTTGATACCTTTCAGGTGAATAGCAGTTACACATTTTGCTCTGAGGCTCTATCAAGACTCTCAGGACCTTCATATGGTTATAAATCACTTTTATTTATTTTTTCTTTCTAAAAGAATTTGAGATGGTATTCAATAACAGACGGAAATACGATAAACACATGAAAGGAAGAGATTAGAGAAAAGAAAATCAAGATGTCCATAAAGGGATCCTTCCATTGTCCAGAGTGTCAGCTACAAGACACAGCCATCACCGGGGACAAAACGAAACTCGGAGGTTCCTGGTGGCAATGGAATAAAGAGAAAAAGTGTGGGTGGAGGGGCTCCTCATCCTCTACAGAGAGCAATATCATCAGGAAAAACAAACTATTTCCTAGAACTACATTCTAAGAGAAATTGATGGTGGAGGACCTTATGTAAGGTACACAAGTGCGCATATTTAACACAGCGCCAGTGCTAGCCGTGGGATTTATCTGTCTTTTAAGGAAATAAATTTCAGAACTCAGCAGGTTGACAGTGTCTCTTCAAATTTACAGCATCAGTGCGTTGTGAAGTAGCTGCTTCCCACGCCTCGCCTTACTGGACCGTCTATCAACGTTTGATCAAATTGGGCCAAAGTTTCAAAGTACCCTTAAATTATACCCAGAGAAAGTGCTGGTACATGCGGAATGCCTGTTCAGGCTTCAAAAAGCTCGTCCTTGTGAGTTGGAAGCATCTCTGAAAAATATATCGTGACCATTTCCCCTAATCTGGGAGCTTCTTTAGAATACTTAAAATTCAAATGTATCTGCTAGCCCAACGTTGTCCATAAAAAGCCCCCCCCCACCAAATATCCCAAGGTGGCTCATTTCACAGAGAGGTACCCAAGTTAGCAAGGCGGCCCTGCGCAGAATGTACTAGCCTAAGAGTTGCTGCCTGTGCCTTGAGGGACAACCAGATGATTGCAAACACAGTCTGCACCTTTACCATTTGTGTGGAATAATTACATAAAGGAGCCTATGGGAGACGGTCTCATTCAGACCGCCACATGCCCTGTGTTCTGTAGTCTCTCAGATCCCAGGCAGGCAGATTTCCTATTCTTAGGAATCTTGTTAATAAAGGTTTCACTGTACTTTGTATTACATGTAAGATCATGTGGATGCCTAGAAGAAAACACTCTTGAGGTGGGTGCTCCCGGCCTTCAAGGTTAGCCCTGTCCTAATGAGAGACATGGCTCATAGGTTACACGTATGGCGACAGAAGTGGAAGTTGAAAATACATTAAGGTAGAAAGATGAAAGTGGTTACTGTGGTACGAATGAAAAGGTCCCCTATCCCTGGCTCCTGTGTTTGAACACTTGGTCCCAAGTTGGTGGTGGTGCTTGGGGAGTCTTGTTAGAGGAAGTATGCCACTGGGGGTGAGCTTTGAGGGTATATAGCAACACCCCTTTTCCTATTGTCTCTCTGCTTGCTGGGTGTGGTTGAAACATGACTTCTCAGCATCCCATTCCTGCCACCACAGGTTCCCACCGTTAGAGACACAACCTCTCTTATCACAGGCCCAGATACAGTTAGACATAGGACTGCAAATACAGTCTGTATGAAGTGACCCCCTCAGGTTCATGTGTCAAATCAGTAGGTCTCCAGCTGGTGACACTCTCTCGAGGTTTTCCCGAGGGTGTTGATCTGTATGTAGCTGGTGGGGAGATAGGGAATAAGGCCTGGCCTTTGTGGGTTGCCGCTCTCTCCTGCTTCCCGTCCAATCTCTCTGCCTCCTCAGCCTCCAAGATATAATAAGCCTATGCCTCTGCTGTCTTGAATGTCACCATGCCTTCCAGCGTGATGGGTTGAAACCACAGGCCCAAACGACCCTCTTCTCTTACGCCGTTTCGTTCAGGTACTTTGGTCACAGCAAGAAAAAAATATTAATTCAAAGTATCATCAATGTATTAAATTAAAAAAATACATTTTTGTAGAAATCTCCAAGCGTGGTGGAATTTCTTCCTTTTGTACTTTAAGCACTGATCGAGTACATTTTATGATTCATGCTTTCGGGCCTTGCTCAGTAGCATATTGAGTTGGGAAAAGCCAAGGGTTTGGCTGAGAGAGGTGAGAGACCTTTGTATATAAAACCATTGTAGCCCGTGTTCAAGTTTCACCTTTGTGGTTGAGTCTAGTCTCGGATTTTGTTCTCCTGTTGTCAAGCTGTCTTGTTTCATGTGTTATTTTGTTCCTTGTCGCTAAGACAGCAGCTGAAGCCACCACAGCAACTATTGCGTGATCATTGGCAGACACACCTTTCTGCGTTTGCAGATATTTTGGAGCAGTTGTGATTTGGAAACGGGCAAATTATCCACTAAAGTATAGCAGGTTGGTGAGCAACCATCAGGTGCCCAGTGTGGGGACTCAGGCTCCCTCGTTCTCCCGAGAACTCTGGTTGCCCTGTTTGTGTTAAATGTCAGTCAACGTTCCATCCTCATGGCTGTATCCTTGGATTTGTTGCTCAGCTCTGAAAACTGACTATGCTATAAAGGAGAGGCCATTTGTTTGTGGGTGTTTTTTTTTCCTTTTCTTTTCCTTAGTGAAGTAATGTGGGTGGGAAGGAAAGAGAGTGGCTGTTTCACTTCCTTGGAAGGAAGAAAGAAAGAGAGAGAGAGAGAGAGAGACAGAGAGAGAGAGAGACAGAGACAGAGACAGAGAGACCGAGAGAAAGAAAAAGAGAGAGAAAGAGAGAAAGAGAAAGAGAGAGAGAAAGAAAGAAAGAGAAAGAGAGAGGGGGATAGAGGGAGAGAGGGGGGAGGAAGGGAGGGAGGGGGAAAGGGAGAGAGAGAGAGAGAGAGAGAGAGAACATACTTATAATCTCAGTGTACGGTTTGGTATTTTACCAAAATAAATATAAGCATAATTAATTCTCTATCTTAGAGCTGTATAAAAAGATACAGAGGGCAATCTTTCCATGTCAGGACACCACACATCTTTTATTTATTTGTTAGAGGAAGCCAAATCACAGGCTAGCCTCATCATCTGGTTTCTCCTCACAAGTGTTTTATGACGCGTCTTCTTCATTCTTGGGACCTTTAGCTCGTGCTGTGTAGACATAGGAAAGAGAGGGTGTGGTAGTTCGTAGTTATCACTCTCAAAGTTTATGGTTTGGTAAGAGACGGCCATGGAGCCAGCAGGCTCTTATTGCAAACCCATTTCCCTGGTGACGCTCAGTACGCGGCCCTCAAATGTGTGCAGGAGACATTAGCAGGTTTATGTGTTGGGGAGTGGCTGCAGCGTGTTTGTTCAGACACACAAAAATGTGATTTTTTTATTATTTTTTATGATAAAGTTTTTTTAATGGACAGTTAAAGAAGGAAAACTTAGATAACACAGCTATTAGGTAGTTTACATGCTATGTATTAGTCTATTACATATGTGTGAATTAACATACATGAAGAGTCACCCTGTTTGCAGGTGCTATAAAAAGCACATGGCTTCTTAGGAAGGGCACGCTGACTGAATCTGAATCAACAGGTTTTAAGGCTTTAACTTACTCTTCCATAAAGTATGGGGCAAAACTCATTCATGGCTGTACAGGGTGAGCTTGTTTCCCCCCTCCCCCCCAGGTTGAAATCTGTTGCAAGAATCAGCCACCACTTACTTTAGCCCTTCCCTCGAATATACTTGGACACACATGCACAAAAGAAGGAACTCTGGCAGCCTTAGGCGGCAGGGTGCATATACTGGGTGGTCGCAGAGGCAGCTTCAGCCATATTGGCAACATTGTATTTGAGTGGTGGCTTAAAATACCACATAATGGACAGATGTTTTATACATACCTTTCCTCAGCGTTGAATTGGGAAAAACAACATCAAGTGAAGAGATGAGGTGTGTCGCAGATTTCTCCAGCTGGACCTGTTAGGAGAGACAAAGGCTGCTCCGTGCACCTTGGTCTTCTGCCCATCACATCCTCATGGTGTGACCCTATAGGTTTACTCACTGGTGTGACTTACACAGTCCTTTCAAACCGATGACTGGAAGAGCCTAGCTCTTGAAGACAGAGCAGTCGCCTCCCAACTTCCTCTCCAGACTGAGAACAGTTCTCCCAACCAGCGCTGCCCACATTGCCACCCCAAACTTCTTAGAGAAAACACCCTACCTCCCCTGCCTGCCTCTGTAGGTCCAGGAACTTCCAGCTATCGCCTTGGCCAGAAAAATAATTAAATGAAAGTAAGTAACCCCGGAGGGAAAAACAAGCTCAACTTTCATCTCTAGTCTGGAAGTGATAATTGCCAGGTCAGAGAAATGTGTCCCCGAGTCAACATAGCTTAGTTGGCAATAATGGAGCTCAGGGTGTGTGCCCACGTCACTCTAAAATTTAACAAGGAGACGCGTGGTTTAAAGAAGAGAAAATGGCTTCTGAGAGCTGAGACTCGACACTGACTCATACTGGAATGAGCTTACTCTGCGCCCTTACCGGCATAGTTACGACCACTCCGGCAGGTGCCATTTCTCCTATTCATCCCATTGTATCAAAAAGACTCAGAGAGTAATTAGCTTCCTAGAAGTGACATTAGCAGTAAGTGGGAAAGTTAAGATGGGAAAAGCCTTGAAGCCTCTGGTCTTAACTAGATTTCCAGATCTCTTCTGGGCGTGGGGGGTTGGGAGTGTCTTTCCGGCTGCACACCTGGGAAAGCCATGGCTAGCAGCAATGTTTGCACGTTCCCTGGGCCTTGGACATAGCATATGGACTTTAAAAAAAGAGAAGAAAAGAAAAAGAAAAAAGAAAAAAAGCCTTGCTGAGTTTTTTCCTCTCAGGAAATGAACGGTTTCATTTTCAAAGAGAGGATTCTAATTCAGCCAAGGACGCCAAGACGGGCACATCTGAGGCTGGCAAAGATCAACAGAAGGTTTTGCATGGTTGGATGGTGTCCCTCTTGCCTGTGCCCCTGATCAATTGCTCCGTCTAGTGGCCCTTCACAATCAGCATAGCCATTCACAATCAGGATCCGTTCAGTCCATGGTGGCGGCGACAGCGGGTGCAGATGAGAGCTTATTAGAAAGAATACAGAGTTACCAAGTTTCTCACATGAGTGCAAGGCTAGCCTGGAAAACAAAGAAAACAATTCCTTGTTCTTCTGGGTGGTAAAGGAAAATACATACACCTCATGGTGTAAAACGGACTTTAAAAACCAACTCCAGATGACATCCTTGTCTTTAGATAGTGCCATTTCAGTGACTGTAAATATTTCATTGGGTGAATCAAATGAGCTGACCTAGCCCAGTGCCTGGATGTGTTTTGCTTGGTTTGAATTTTGCCTTGTTTTGTTTTTGACTTCTCATTCTAAACAGCCCCAAGAGGAACATCTTTGTATCCCTCCCTGCTTACACATCTCCCAGCCTCCCCAGGGTAGTTCCCTGCAATGGAATTTCTATGGAGTTTGTCTGTCTCTTAAGGCTTGTTGCCGAACCTCCCACAAGTGATAATTTATTGAGTATCGCATAAAGGGCTTGCTTTCTGGGGTTTAATATTCACTGGCTTTGAAGGTGCCATCGCAGCCTGTCATGTCTGGGACTTGGAGGTCCCCTCTGATGTAAATCAAAACATTTGAGTTAACAACATGAGGCCTTGTCAGTCACTCACAAATTATAGGCGCCTCCTCTGTCTTTGTCAATAACAAAGAAGAGAGAGAGAGAAAAAAAATTACCCCCAAATGGCATAAAAAATTAGGAATCAGACAAGGAGTCGTGAAAAGAAGACATGTGTAATGGCCGAAGGATCTCAGATCTGGGAGGCAGTACAGTCCCTGAGCTAGAGCTGTTTGGAGAAAGGGCTTGCAGTATCTCCCTGCTAGGTGCCAAGACAGACATACTAAGTGTAGGCGCAGGGAAGACACTCACTGCCTCTATGAGAACTGACCCTCAACTTTGTCATAAGAAACATGGTTTGTCATCAATGTAGCGGGAAGGAATTGCCTCAACTGATTTCTTTCTGTCTCCGCAAAACAGTTCTAGTTTCAGCTGGTGGTTTCTGCGCCATACTGAGGGAGTTTGGGTAGGGGACACATTACTCCAAAGAAGTAAGACTTCAAACAGCACACACAGTCTTCATTCTGGGTGGGTCTCCACTGAAGAAAGTCAAATAGGTTATGAAAGCCCCGGCTAGGAAAAGGAAAAGAAGAAAAAGAAAAAAAATACACATTCTCTTCTCTTGGGAAGAGGGAAGAGTCTAGTTGTGTGCCTGATACACACAAAACTTAACCCTTGACAGTACTGTGCATTCCTTTCCTCCTGCTGTGTTCTATGCTTGTTACCACAGAAGGAAAATATCCCTGCGGGCTGAAGTCCAACAGCCGTCAGACTGTGAGCCATGTTACTATGTGTCTCTATTTAACATTAGAGCCGATAGCTTTTTGACAGGTTTATCGCTGATGAGTTCAATGGCCAGTCATGCAGGACAATTATGTTTGAGCTAATTTGATGAATCAACTTGTGTTCTCCCATGGTTCCCGCAGCCCTTTGGAACGCATGTACCCAATTCACTCCCCACCAGAGGTCAAAGAGAAGCTATGAAAGTTGGGCAATAGCATCACATCCGAGGGACTGTCTGGTAAAAAAAAAATGCTCTTGCCTGGTGCCAAGAATGGGAAGGGCCATTTGGTAATATCATTAGAGACATCTGCCAGGCCCCTGTCAGTCGTGACATAGGATTCCAGAGGCCAGCAAGTGTCCTGTGAGCCCTTGAATAATTTTGTGGTGAGGCATGCACAGAGTTCATCCTCCAAGCATTTAGGGGGTGTCAGACCCTGGGGAGAGATCATTTCTGATTGCTGGATTGAGTTTGAACTGGTTTTTTGAGAAGAGACAAGGAGGCATAAAGATTTCCTGAGAGTCCCTTTCCCCTCCTCCTTGGTAGCTTTTTCCTGGCTCCCAGCATAGCAGTTGAAAGCAGGGGAGTGAGAGCAGTAAAAAGACCCAAACACGAAACTCACCCTTACCAACGTTCCACCATTGCGCAATGTGGGACCAATCAGTTATTATTCTAGAACTTTCCCTGTTCTGTGGAACATAGATAACAATGGCCCACGCTTCACCAAGCTGCACTGGAACCAGTTACAGCTACATGCCTCACCAACATATTTTTCTCAAGGGTAGCTCATATGCGTGATGGTGGCCCTGAAAGGTAAAGTTACAGAAAAACTGGACTCTCCATCCTACAGCCCGTGATCTTGTCACCACGGTAACCCTGTAGGGAATTCCTCCTGTGTGTTTGGTGATGGCTCTGTTAAGAAAAAGAAACCTACCAAACTGCCAGTCATAAAGAAGTAGAACACGCCAGTAAGGTTGCTCAGTGGGTCTGGGGTTTGCTGTCAAGACTGACACGACCTGAGTTCTAGCCCCAGGAACCACTTGGAGATGAAAGGAAAGTTATAATCTATCTTCCACATGTTCTCTCTCTCTCTCTCTCTCTCTCTCTCACACACACACACACACACACACACACACACACACAGTTTTAGTACTTGAGAAGATAAGGCAGAAGGATACTGTGAGTTTCAGGTCAGACTGGACTACATAGTAAGTTTCCTGGGCAGCCTGGGGTCTAGAGCAAGATTCTGCATTAGAAATAAGTAAGGAAACCACTGAGTGAGTGACTGGGTCATACAATGACACTGTGTTGGTGACAGTGAACAGTTCTGTTACTGTGTTGTGGTTTGACTGTTTGCTTGGTAATCTTTGTGCCCTGAAGACAAAGTTGACTGTCAACGTCAACAGACTTCTGTGTTATGCCAGGAGCAGCCTCACAGGTCTGGGGAACACTGCAGCCCTGGCTTGAAGCGTACCACTCAGGATTCTCTAAGTACCAGCTTTGAGGTCTGTATAAGACGCAAACCAACTAATACACGCTTGACAGTTCAGGACAAGACAGCAGTGCATGCAAAAGATTGTAAACCCAGCCCCAGACTCAAATTTCCAAACATTAAAATCCTCTAGCCCACTGTAGACACCTGGACATCAGTAACTTTCCATTGCCAGGACAGGCAAGCACAGAATTAACTCAAACACATAGTGTAAAAATGCTATTTTTAAAAAAAAATGGTGATTGACAACTGGTATGATTTTATCCAAAATCATTAGAAAAAAAAAAAAACACAGCAATCTGATGCCATAACACCATCAGATAGTAAACCCAATTTTGGATATTGAAGATAATGTCTTTTTTGATAGTTGAGAGTTATTTACAGGTAGATCAAGCTACAAGCAGGTGGCTCACAGAACCATAAACCAGAGTTTCTAGAAGGTTTTACTCAATGTGTATTGTTCCAGAAGTCTTCCCGTGCATTGAGTGAAGGTGTGAGGTGAAGAGAGACTGGGTCATCACCTCCCACAGGGTGGGCAAGTCACATGATTGTACCTGTACCTCCACACTGGTCCATTGGGTTGGATGAGCTGGGGTTGTATAGACTGAAGGGCCAGGGTTGAGGCTCATCCCCACCCACCCCTCAATTGCTGTTCATCCAGAGTCACCTTCAGCATCATAAAAAGGGCAGTAGTGTCCGGCTTACAGATTGAGGTTAACAGTAGAGCCTTGCATGGAGGGAGTCATGCGATATTCTCAGTACACGGTTCTTGGACGAATAGAATGAACCAATGAGTAATTGACTAGGCTGAGATTAATTTAATGTGATAATAAGTCATTCAGTAGCAAACCACCAAGAGGGAGGCGAGAGACAGTCTTGGTAGGAACACAGTCTGTGAAGTCAGGTGGCCAGGGTGCTGATCACAGCTAAGAAACACCAGCCATTAGCCTTGGGCAAATGCATGACTGTTTCTTCACTTGTGAGCTGAATGTACTAGAAGGCATACTAGAGTGCTGTTAGCAGGTAACAGGTTGATAACTTATTCTTTTCAATAACTTTTGCAAAATATAATGCCTGGTACAAATGTCAAAAATCCATCATCAAACACTGCCCTCGGTGCTCAGTGCCAATGACAAAGAACACAGACAGGCAAAATCCTTCCCTACATGGAGTGAGTTAGATGTTGCTACTTTGTTTCCAACCCAATTACCCGGTAAAAGAAATCTCAACTCAGTAACAATATAAATTATAAGCCTAGATTGGGAAGATCTCCCACCACACTACTCTACTCCCATCTATATTGTCCCATACAACTTGTGGTTTCTCCAGGCCATGAGCTTTTCTCTTTGCAGCCTCTCCATCAGCCTGTCGATCCCTCGTAGCTCCTCCCCCTCACCCCCATCCTTTTCTCCTCCCCCAAACTCTCAGCTCCTCCTCCTTCCTCCTGCCCAATCATTGACTCAAGCCTTTATTTGAAAAGTTAAGGTGTGGAAAAGGTTCACAAGGCAGCTCCTCATCTGCAGCCCCTCTGAGGAGTGGAATTAGCACCAAAATACAAGCCCAGGGCTATCCACAACAGTTAGATAGGCAACAGTCATGGTCAATCAATAATTTTAGATGCGGTGGATTTCCTGATAATAAAGGAGGACACGGTGACGAAGGTGGCCTGATTGTTTTGTTGAAAGTTGTCACAGAAGGTCCTTCGGAGGAAGGAACATGGAGCAGCATCTCCAAATAGAAAGGAACATGGAAAGACCTGAGGGCTAACGCTCTCGGGCTAAGGCAGAGCAATTTCCAAAGGCCCTGCCGTTCAAATGTTCTTTTTGGGACTCGGCACATGGTCTAGACAGAGTGTAGTGCATGGTGAGGTCTACAGTCCACAGAAGCCGGCTGCTGTAGGAGGTCAGAGCTGAATCCCTGGACTGTGTTCTAAGGGCGGTGAGAAGTCACTGCAGGGTACATCATAGCTCTGTGATCAACGGAGTCTGAGTTCCCCTTTGAGGGTGTTTGTTTGGCCCTTGGGAAGATTACAGAGGCAGCCATGAGAGGTCAGGAGGGTGAGGTGGAAGACTTTTGAGTGGTGAGGAGTCCTTCAAAGGAAATAGATGTGGGCAGGGAGACCCAAGGATCTAAGACAAGACAACACTGTCCACAGCCTGTGGGATGGAAAGAGAGAGGGAGAAGGAGACAGCTGTTGGCTTCTGTCACCTAAAGCTCAGCCCAGCCCCAAGACCTCAGCTGCATCTCCGTCCCTGGCTTCCCCTCTGTGGTTTGCCACTGGGCCCCCATCTCCATAGTGATGAGTGTTTTTATTCCCCCACAGGACACAGCTCCTGGGAGACAGAATATCAGCTGTGGGTCTTGGTGAAAGGGTGCTCAGCAGAGACAGCTCTCAAGAATGACTTTATTTCAATTCGATATTTACCGGAGACCTACTCAGGGTCCTATGAAAAATTTCAGAGAATGTCCTATTAAAATGCCAGAGCAAATAGAGTGAAAGTTGAGTCTAAGAGACAAGACGACAAGATGCAGAGGAATCAGGCTGTTAACCGAGATGTGATTTTCCTATATGAATACACAGGGGCCAGGTTACACCGACACAACTCAGCCCTGAGCCATTTATTTGCTATCTGATTGGGTGTGAGGCAGTAAGGCAGGGTCTGAACCCGCTTTCGCAGAGCTCTTGGGTGAGTGGAAAACTAAGAAATCAAGCAATGCCTACAGGCTTCGTATCACTGAAATACCTATTTATAGACCAGAAAAGTATAGTTGCCTGGCAGGTCTGAGCAATGTAAATACTGCAAAAGTAAGAACCATTAGCATCTGGTATACCACTTCTGGGAGCTAGAGGCAGGAGGATTGCCACAAGTTTCAGGCTAGCCAGGGATACCTAGGGAAACTTATTTGAAAAGAGCAAAAATAAATAAATAAATAAATAAATAAATAAATAAATAAATGTGCCAAATAGATACTTCTGAACATGAGGTTTATCCAAAGACCAGAGGTTAGTACAGCATATACATTGCACAGTATTTAACTTGGACAGAAATATAAATAGTGGTCTTTGGGCATCTCCTAAGTGATCTGCAGTGCAGTACTCTCCAGTCAGGGTCTCCTCCAGCTACGTGAAGAATTTTCCTTCAGTGCCCAGAACCCTTTTAAAAGCTTGGTATCATGGGGAACACCTCACGTGTAGTGAGGGAGTACTGGAAGGCAGAGACAAGTGGATTCTGGGGCTCTCTAGCCATCCAGTCCATCTGAACAAGCCAGGCCCGGATACCAGTGAGAGACTCCATCTCAAAAACAAGCAAGCAAGCAAACAACAAACAAAAAACCGATGTGGACAGAGTCTGAGGATTGATGCCTGACATTGACTCCTGGAATCACGTGCTCGTGCATACATGTGCACACATATTCACAGGTCCATGTACAGATGCACACACGTCATGCACACATGTATATACAAAAAGTGTAAAAAGAAATGTAACAGCAAGTTTACATCATGAGTGTAGCATGTGGATATAATCTATATAATATGTATTTGTGTAAGAGTTGCACATACAGAAGAGATTGAGATTAACTATATGTTCTATATTATATTTATATATACATTATACATGTTTATTATAGAAGTGTGTGATATAATCATTAAGTACACAGCATATTTCTAATCATAATTATATGCTTATATGCATGATTATAGGCTTATATATAGCATATGTTACATATTTATGCAAGTAGAGAGCAATACCATCGAATACATTACCTAAAATTTGTTATGTATGTGTGTTTAGATATACATGTTTTAAGTGCAGTCACATGGTTTTGATTCGTTTTAACTTGCCATTTTACTGGAAATATCACAAATATTCTAATCATTACATATTTTTCATGCTCGATTGTTTCCAGTAAGGCACTGTCTAAACACACATCACCATAATTTTTTTGATCGTACTATGATCCTCCTAATTTTGGAGACTTCGGTTGCATCTTCTATGTTTCCCCTGAGGAAACACCCTGCTATAGCTAAATAAGGATTGCTTCCTTGTGGTATGGCTTTCCAGATTCAAGTTCTCAGTGTCTCCAGAGGCAGGTCCCTTGGAGGCATGCTGTGGGAACTCGGCAAGGACAGGCAGACACGGGTTTGTGGTCCATGTCCCAGAACAGATCATTCAGCATAAAAGGATGCTCAAGGAGGCAAGTGAAGTCCTCTCTCATTTTGCTGTCCTCTGGCATCTCCTCCTTTGATGCAATAGATTGTCACCAGGACCTACAGTGCCACAGGGACATACCTCACCTTCAAAGCTGCACAGCCCCTGGATAAGAAAAGTATCTCCAGCTCAACTCGTTCCATAAGCAAAATGTTTTCTACTGAAGTGTCTTGAGGTTGTCATTTATGTTCTTCTGAGACTTGGGCTTGCCAGCCGCACCTGTTTCTAGGACATGTTCCTATGGCTACAGAGCATCTGGGCTGTGGCCTGCTGTGGCAGAGCTTGCAGGCCAATCTGTACACATGTGTACCAAAGTGACCAAGCTTCCAGAGAGGCTTCTATGTAAGAGTGAGGCCCTCTGTTTGTCTCTCTGTCTCTCTCTGTCTCTGTCTGTCTCTCTGTCTCTCTGTCTCTCTCTCTCTCTCTACTTCTGAGGGTGTATCTGTCTGTCTGTATCTCTCTCTTTCTCTGTATGTATATGTGTGTGCAGACAGGTGTCTGTCTATCTGTCTGTCTGTCTGTCTGACTCTGTCTCTCTATCCTCTCTCTATGTCTTTCCATGTGTGTATATAGGTGTGCCTGAGTTTCTGTGCCAATGTATGTAGAAGTCAGAGGTCAGTGTCAAGTGTCTTCCTCAATACATTTCTGTCTTATTTTTTGAGATAGGGTTTCTCACTCAACCCAGAGCTAACTGAATGGGAGACCTACTATCCAGAAAGCCCCAGAGATCCCCCTTTCCCCTCCCAGGTAATAACAGACATGCACCACCACACCTGGCTTTCTTTTGCGTGGTTCCGCTGAGGGTTGAACTTGGGGCCTCATGCTTGACAAACAAACACTTTTGCAGCTGAATTATCTTCCACCCCCGAGTGAGATTTTTCACTTAAATGAAGCAGATACTTTTTTTTTTGGTCACAAGATGCACAACTAGGACCTCCAAGGCCTGAGTGCCTGGATGTGGGTAAAGGGACAGGGTGTCTGGGTGTGGCTTGCTCATGGGTGCTTGGCCCACCCTCTCTCCACACGTCACTTCTGAGGCCTACCAGAGTGCTATGCATAATAGCAGGGTTGGGGTAACAGCCCAGGACTCGGAGGATGGCTTAATTGGGGGGTTCACAACACCTGTCCTGACGCAGCATGCCCTGTGCTGACAGATAGCTCTTTGAGCCTGGGCTTGGACTGTGATTCCAACACAAGAATCCTAAAGTCTTGCATGAAGTTACTTGATCCTTCTAGTTCATTTCTGGCCATTTCTACCCATAAGCCTTTGGGTTTAAGAAGCAGAAACCAAGCATCCCAGATGGCTTTGTTCTACACCCGCTCTTTCTAGGACAAGGGCATTAGCACAGTTCCCTTCCTGGCTCATTCCCTTTCCCACTTGCATCTGTACCAGATTCATTCCATGAGAGACCCAAACAGATCTAAAAGTACCAACCTCCAAAATGCCTCTGCCTGAAGAAAACCCTAGACCTTCATCTCCGGATCTCCCTCCCCTCATCTGACCTGTTCTCTTAAACCATCTGCCCCTTCTTTCTTCCAGTCATACCAACTGCCGTGGCATAGTATCAGAGACTAAGTTTCCTGCTGCCCCTGGGCCTTTGCACAGGCTAGCCCTTCTGTATGGGACCACACTCCATCTTTCTGGTCCACACAGGATGACAACTTGTGTGCCAATTCGGACACCTCATGTCCAGATTACAACCTAAGGAGCTGGCTAAAAGGAAACTCACAGAGAATAAACATAGCCACTTCCCAGGTACCCTCCCCTGCTCCAGAGGAACACACACCCCCTTCTGAAAGAAACCTGATGCTTCGATTGTTCTATTTGACCACAAGGACACTGCTGGACATCAAGGTGGGACAGCACCTTCAGTCCTCCTATGGCTATTTTGTTAACATCTGTGGCCGACAGTTGCTCAGTAAGTGTGTGTTGAACAAGTAATTCCACTGCACAAATGTTTACAAAGCACCTTGAGTGGTTTTGACACTGTTCTAGGCACTGGGGAGGCCTGCACCAGAAGGAAAAGGCCAAGCTGGTGCAAAGAAAATTTAACAGGTTGCATGATGAGAAGTGACGTGTGCACGTCTAGAAGTGACCTGTGCAGGGTTGGCCACAGTGTCAGGGTAAGATGGGCAACTCTCAGATAAAGCCTATCTGACCAGGTGGCGTTCTAGAAAGGTCCGGATAATGGGGGAAGTTGTGCTGGTGATTGGAGAGGAGCAGTATTCCAAGGGGAAGGGCCGTGCCAAGATTCTGGGGTAGAGGCTTGCTGGAGGACCAAGCTTGGGTTGGGAGAGGAAGGGGGGGCTGAACAAAGCAGAGGGGGGGAGGGTTAAGGGAGAGTCTTTCGAAATCCAAGCCTTGACTGGGACGGCAAAGGGACACCACAGGGATGACATGAAAATGTCATCGAAGGCCCAGATATCGCATGCAGCGACCCAGGGAGCAGATCGAGCTCTCTGAGACCAACTTTGCTCCCCACGCCGTGTAACTGTTCCAGTTTCTCTCCCCTGCTTATTCTCATCAACTTGAGGTTTGCTTGGTCCCGGAAGTAAGAGCCCGATGCTGGAGACAGGGTGTGTTTGCTGCATTGTTCTGTTTTTTTTCCGATCAGTGGTGTCTGTCTACCTTGCAGCCACCTCCCCACCCCCAGTCCCCGCCCCGTGATGGGGTGACTGATGACAGAGTGGCTTAGATTGCATCAGCGTGCTTCCTTAAGTGACAGCCCTTGCTCCCTCCTGGACTTTGACACCTGCAGCCTGGCGCCCTGCCAGGTGTGAGTAAATTGGGCCCTGGGTTCCTGTGGCTGTTTCTATCCACACCGCAGCTGCTTTCCTCAGTGACTATGCTCTGTGAACCTGGTCCCCAGCGATGCCACTCAGTGCCACCTTTCAGATGCCAAGGGAGAGACGTCCTGTCCCCTCGGCAGCAAGCAGGGGCCTCTCCTAAGTCCCCACCCTGTTTCCTTGTGTGCTCATTACTGAGTGGTGCGAGAAAGTCTTTGCATATTTTATTAGTGAGGATTTTGAATTTCAAGTGGTTGGAAGCGCAACGAGTCTAAATCAAGAAGATTAATGTATTTCTGCATATCCCCAAAAGGCCAGGCAGGCCTCAGCTATGGCCCAGTTGATCTAAGTACTCAGTGATGTCATTAAAGGTTGGTCTTATTCTGTCCATGCTGACTTTCTGCTGGAAATGTCTAGTCTTCGGGTGTAGTGAAACACAAAGATAAGACAGCACTGCTACGACACCAGTCACCCCAGACTTGCTTTAGAACATTTCTCGTACACGTCTCACGATTGACACTTCTTGGCTCACATGGGTTCCTCTGCCCAAATCTAACACAGTCTTATTGTCCAAGGCAAGTCACTATTTATCCACCTGCTCAGCCCTTGGGCCAACCCAGAAGGTGGCAGGTAGTGTACTCTATGCCCAGCAAAATGAAAAGGGCAACTTCTCCAAAAAGGCTGAAGTCAAATGGCCAGCCTCTGTGTAGGTGTAGCCAAACATCACGGGTTGGACATCGTCTTAGTCAATCTTCAGAGAGCAAAACCAGGGTACATGTCCACTCTGCAGATGGGAAATGAGCCCTGAGATGCACTCAGTCAAACCTGAGCCTCTGATCCTACTCCTACAGCCAGACCGAGTTCACATTCATCTCTCAGGACCACGGTTGAGAGTCTCTTTGCACTTAACCGAGGGAGAAAGGGCACAAGAACAGAGACGAGGCGGTCCCTGATGCCCCCTGCTTTAGGCACCCCACAAACACGAACTCAGACTTTATTCCATTGTCTTTAGCTAATGCTCCACACCAGTTTTCCAGGCAATCCGATGGAGGTAGAAAGTGAATCCCAGAAAGAACAGAATAGAACATTCTGAAATTACCTTGTGTGGAATTGTGCCACGCAGAACAGTCCCCAGGCGGAGGGAAAACCCATATGCCCAGAAGAGTCACTTACATAAATGTATGGAGGCGTATTTTAAAAGCATGTATATTCATACCCTCTGGATATATATAAATATAGGTATTTATCCCTCGGAAGAATCATAAGCATCAAGTGACTAAAATATTAATTACCATCTCTTCACGGGAAGAAATATTTTCCATCTGTCTTGCTCATTTTATGACCATTTTGGGGGCGTCTCTGTGCAGGCCACTGAAGCCCCTGTGACCCGGTGTGCTTTAACTGTTAGACTCTGTGCTCGTTTAGGCTTTGCTTGCTCTGCCCCCATTCTCCTGATTCTCATTAACACCAATGGATAATTGCAGTTCAATCCACGTAGAGATTATACTATCATGCTAATATGTATAATCTCAATAAATTCTGATAAGGATGATTGGAAGAGTATCTGTTGCAGTTGGATGTTCCCAGAAGAGAACAGAAAGGCAGGGGGTAGGGAACGGTAGAGCCGGGTGTAATCTCACTTTTATTCTGAAGCAACTTCTCAGTTTCAGAACTACTGACTTTTAGCCAAGCCACTGATTAGTTTACTATATGGAAGCTAAAATGAAAAGGGGGCGGCACTCTGGGTTTCTAAGACTATCTGAGGCAGTGATAAAGACAATCAAGAGTATAAATATGAAAGTATTTAATGCAGTGCTTTCGAGAGGAAAGAAAGTTAGGAAAGTTTTAATGCCTACCAGTGGGGAATCAGTTCAGAAAATGTGGATCCAGTGAATCCCTGCATTGCAGCTTCTTTAAAACCACGTGAAATTTAAATATTGATGTGGAAGGGTAAATAGGATGTATTTTAAATTTTTAACAAGTTGTCAGAAGTAGTGTGACCCCAATTTGTAGGAAAAGGTTAGCCCATGTGTACACTCAGAGGAGGAAGAGATGTGAGTCTGTGCGGCTCTGCCCAGCGAGCGGCATGAGAACTAAAATCTGCTCATGGTAGCCTGGTGGTGAGGAGCCTCATGGAGGGAGCTTTAAGGGAGACCTCAGGATGCGACCTCGGGGAAGGTCTTGCTTTGGGGAGAGAGTATTTACAGCACCCTGAACAGAAGGTACTTTGGTCCCTTCGAGGACATTTGGTAAAGTCTGAACACATTTTTGGCTGTCACTACTTGGGGTGGAGAGAAGCTTCTGGCATCTATCTGAGCCATCTCTCATGGTGCAGGACGACCTCATAACAGAATTGTCAAGCTCAAATACTATCCAGTGCCAAGATTAAGAAACTGCTTAATGCCCTTGGTGAGTATTTGAGTTTGTTGAAGTAAACATTGTTAATCGTGGACTGAAAAAACAAAACAAAAAAAAACCCCTACCCTGTGGAAAACACTGTTTTATTTCTGATCCTCCAGTACAAATGTGGTGGCTGGAAAGGTTGTAGATCAAAGTTTCAGCTTTCAGATCAACAGGGTGCCAGGCTAACTGTACACTGTCTCCTTCTTCAGAACCACTGGTCTTTATTTGAATGTGAGCATTTCTTTATGTCTTTCCAAAGAGTTTGCAAATGTCCTCAGATTAGGCACTGTGGAGTATTGCTACCATCCCACAGATGGAGAAAACAGATATCAGGGAAGGCTGATGGTTTACTGATGCCAGCTAGACTCTTAAGAAGCAAATAGAAGTTTCTGGAAGGTTTGATTGTGTAACTTCAGGCCTCGGATGTGTTTGAGAAGGAAGAGAATGTCTGGGTTGTCTTAATAGCTCTCTACAATGAGGGCAACACTGGCTGAGGAGTCTTAGCTCTCCATGAAAGGGGTATCCATGGCTGCTCCCAAACAGAAGAAATTCTTCCTTATCAGTATTGATACTTCAGCATGGAGAGGGTGCCCTTGAAGCCATGATGCGGCATGTTGATACAACAACATCCAAGGGCCGAGACGGCGCTGAGGGTGGCTGAGGGGAGACGGATCTGAAGGACTGTGAAGTCCAAAATTATGCTAAGTGCATATATGGGGAGATACAGTGGGAGATGAAGGCCAAGTTGAAGCTAAGGTGGCTGTTGGGAGAGAGATCTAAGGGAGGCTGAAGTTCAAGGCAGTGCTGAGAGATCATGTGGGCGAACTGTGAGGCCAAGTCAGTGCTGAGTGCAGCTCAGGGAAAGGAGCCCTGAGGAGCCCTGAGGAACCCTGAGGAACCCCGAGGAACCCTGAGGAGCCCTGAGGAACCCTGAGGAGCCCTGAGGAACCCTGAGGAACCCTGAGGAGCCCTGAGGAACCCTGAGGAGCCCTGAGGAGCCCTGAGGAACCCTGAGGAGCCCTGAGGAACCCTGAGGAACCCTGAGGGGCCCTGAGGAACCCTGAGGAACCCTGAAGAACCCTGAGGAACTCTGAGGAACCCTGAGAAGCCCTGAGGAACCCTGAGGAACCCCGAGGAGCCCTGAGGGCCAATGTGCTGCTCAGTTTGGAAGTTCAAGCAGTCTCTGAGGGAGACTGAAGGCAGGGATGGCACTGCGCATGGCTGTGGAGAGTGGATTCTGAGGGAGGCGGAAGACCACCAAGTCGTTTGCCGTGTGTGACTTAGAGGAGAGAGCACCAAGGGAGACCCGTGTTTGCTATGAGGCTCTCTAAGAGAGAGGCCTATCTTCTCAGAGGCAGAAGGATGACGAGTTCAAGGCCTGCTTGTGCTGCAGGACCAGCTCTAGGCAGCCGGAGTACTCGGTGAGGCCCTGTCTCAAAGGAAAAACTGAGAAGACGGGTTGTACCTCGATGGCAGGACACTTTTGCCTAGTGTCTGAGCGCCATTTTTGGTGCCACCAGAATCCAAACAAGCAAACAGACCATTTGCAGACCCCATGAAGCTGACGGCTCTCACCCCCTAAGATACCAGCCGAGGCCAGCAGCATGTCAGCATCTCCAGGGTGGACAGGAGTAGCCGACTGGAGGATCAACCCTTGGCGCTGCAGGTCTTAGGATGCCTCTTTCCCAGTGCTGAGGTAGAAGACCCTTGGAGCCCTGGCCTTTAAGGGTACAGACGTGGCAGCACAGAGTTGACTGTTTGTCCTGGTTGTATTTTTTTAAATGAATTTCTGCATGTTCAGGGTTTGATAGGATGTGCGGTGGTCAAGAACAGTCCCCAAATCACTATGGCCACTAAGACCTGTGTCTCCCTCCCCGCCACTGCTTGGCCATCTGGTGTCTGCTGGGCTCTGTTTTCTCTGCAGTCTGGACCATCCACCCCCCACCCCCACCCCTCTCCTGTTTGATTGTGTAGGGAAGGATCACAAGTGAAATCTACCCCAGCTCGCATCACTGAAGGTCAAATTTGGGGGACTCTTTAGGGGGTGTAACCCTCAAATGTGCCCAAGGTCTGGAAAGAAGAGATAGAAACTTGAATAGCGCTTCTGATCACAGAAGTTGGTGTGACAGCCAGTGTCAACCTAAGAAATCCAAACAGGCTGGAGCCTGTCCACTGGTGGCAGAATCTCACAGAGAAAGAGTGGCGGTATCAGACACACACATGCACACACACACACACACACACAGGTACATATACACAGGCACAGACACACACAAGCACACACACAGGCACACAAAGAGACACACACACACTTACACAGAGACACACACAATCACACACACAGAGACACACATACACACACACAGAGGCATGCACACACACACACACACAGAGGTATGCACACACACACACACACACACACACACACACACAGGCATGCATCAGAGGTGAGGGTAACTTTGGAATATGACTTGTCTGTGTTCCCATATCTGTTTCCTGTCTCAGAAATCAAACGGGTCACACCAGAAGCTTGAAGGGGTCTCTTCCGATCCTGACATTCTGGGACTCAAGAGACTCGGGGAGGGCCCTGAGATTCCTTCCCAAGCTTTCAAAGCATTCTCACATCTGCAGAGCGTGGTCTGGACAGTGTCTCTGTCAGGGGGGCTGATGGCAGAGAAAGACCCAGAGCCAAACCGTGAGGCAAACACGGAACCGCCCGTCACCGTTAGCTCCGGCCTTGAACCCAGCCAGAGAAGGCGGTGTGAGTATCTCCTCATGAACCTACACAGAAAATGAGCTTCTGGGAACTTCCACAGCCTTTCAACTCCCACCACCAACTCAGTCCACCACCCCAACTGGCCTTTTCTTCCAAGGCTCCAGTGAGCAGCTTAAGAATGTCCCCCTCCCTGAACACACACACACACACTGGGTGTCAGAGTTTCTGTGTGTCACTGAGGCTGTCTGGACTTGAGCAAGGTCATGTGATGACAGGAACTTTATCACTCTGGGCCGAAGTCAGCACCTCTTATAACACAAGGGGAACCAGTGGCCTCAAGCGCACACGGTGGAAGCAAACTGTTAATTACCCAGAAAAAGAAAAATCCTCTTTGCAAGCCAACTTCTACGACAGCAGATGAGTTGGCATTTGATTTCAAATCCTGGGAGCTCAGTCCTAGCAGTAGATCCGGCACTGACCCGTGAGTTCTAACTCCGGAATCTGCCAGCTTCATCCGCAGAGCCCCGCGACTTTAAACGCATTCTGTGTGCAGTGGGACTTCTCTCTGGACAGCGGTGAGGATGGCCAGCTGTGCTCCGGGAAGGGGAGGCTGATCGGTTATGACAGTTAGAGATCTTCATTGTCAACTTGACAGGATTTAGAGTCACCATGAAGTGCCTGTGAACCTGTCTCCAGTCAAGTTTAACTGAACTGGATAGATCCATTCTGAGTGTGGTTGGTTCCCTAGCACCATTCTGTGGGTGGGGGTGGAGGGTGGAGGGGGTGGGGAGGCAGGGGTCTCGAGTAAAAGAGAGGGGAAAAGCTGAGCATCAGCATGCATTGGTCTCTCTGTTTCCTGACTCTGGAGACACCATGACGACCAGCGGCCTCACGGTCCTGCCCCTGTGTCCTCCCCACCATAATGACCCACGCTCTAACTGTGGGTCAAAATAAACCCTTCCTTCCTTCCTCACATTGCTTTCATCGGTTATTTTTCTCACAACGAAATATGTCATCAATTCCACCATGAAGCACAGTGTCCTCGGGGGAGCTTCCCCCAGGGTTTGGCAGGCCTGACCCCAATGCGTATGAGGGCAAGAGGGCTCGTCGACTGTCCTGTTAGGAGAGGATAAAGATCTGCATGCCCCATGTTAGGGACATTTGAAGGTGAGGAAATATGGCCTCAGCATCCCAAGAGCTTCTGGTTTTTTAAGACTCATTTAAACATCAAGATATGTATGTGCAACCTCCAGATTTTTAACTCATTTATTTTGTGGTCTTAGAGATGGAATGCAGGGCCTTGTGCACGCTAAGCAAGCATTTAACAATGAGCCACATCCTTATCCTTATTTTATTTTTATGTGGGTATTGAAGCACTGAGGATCGACCCAGGTCCTCACAGTGCTAGGCCACTGCTCTTTAAGAAGTCCTTTGACTCATGCTAAGAAGACTAAATCCTCTTCAGTAGATAATTGTTTATTTCTTAAAGGTCAAGGTGGGGGTCTGAAACTACTCAGATATTCCTTGATGTTTAAATCTGTCAGAGTGATGGGTTTCCTTCTCATGGTCCAAGATGGTTGCTCTAGCTCCTACCACCATTCTCACACATGTGAGAGCATACTTGCACACACACACACACACACACACACACACACACACACACACATGCTTGCACATATGCATACATGCACATGACAACCAGGAGAGGAAGGAGAAGGAAAGGAAAAGTCATACCCATCTCCTTAAAGCTGTAGTGCCTGACATTCCATAGTCTGGTATGTGGCTGAGAAGGCACATCTACCTGAGAGAAACTAGCACAGGCAAGTTGTACTCTGCCTGGCCCCAGTATTCGACTAACAATCAGAAGATATATTGCTAAAGGAAAGAAAGGGGAACAGAGGAACTACACATAATTTGGAGTTAAAAATAATACTATGACAACCAGGAAAAAGACACCTGTGGGTCACTTGGGGACAAGAAGAACGATTCTCTACCAGAGCTGAGATAGGAGAGTGTTACTGTGATAAAACACTTCCCACGTCAAAATTCTTCTCCGAGGCAGCTTGTGCCATACACGGGGTGCACAGTGTGGCCACACGGTATGTTAAGTGGTGACGAACTATCTGTTCTCTTTGACCCTGTAAAGTCGATGGTGTCAATACCTTTCCGTCCTCTGGAATGGAGGTCAGAAGAGAGGGATGACAAGACCAAGGCCACAGGTGTGCAAGTGGCCCACCGAGGATTCTGGCTGACACCTGTGTCCTTTTCAGTACTCGATGACATGGGTACAGACAGCCGTGACCTTGCTCCCACCTTACAGCTCCTAATCAGTCCTTGTCGCATGGAAGGGAGGAAAAGTCACGACCACACTAGATAGAGAGAGTGCAGAAGCTCCGGGTGGAGGAGGGGTCTCCAGCCATGACGTGGGCCCTTCCCTCTGCTCTTTGATCCCCGTTTTCATACAAATTCCTCCACCTACTTATATTTTTAAAGAAGAAAGGACTAGAAAGAGGGCGTGAAATAATGACTTCTGAGGCAGGACTGCTTCTCTTCAAAATCAGGAGTAATTGTTTTCCCTGATCTGCTGGGAACGCAGGCCCTCTCATCTCCTGCCCAGGGTTTGGCCATCTACTTTTCTGTAGCTCCCAGGAGCTTGTCTTTCTTCAGCAGACACGTCCCTTGTGATCCATCACCGGGCCATTATCCTGCCTTAGGTTAGGGTGGGATGGAAAAACTCCCTCTCTCTCCCGGTTCTTTGATTCGCCAGGCGCAGGCAGGAGGGAGGTTTCCGGAGAACGACCTCCGATCCTTCTCCTTGTGGAGCCCACGGCACCTCATCAAGAGGAAGTTACAGAGGTGGGAAGTCCGCTCCCTGGGTTCCCAATCTCTGCTGAAGACCTCTCGTTACCCTCAGCCTAGCCGGACGGTGAGATACTCCGGAAAGTTGAAGCAGAATTGTTGTAGCCTGGGCTACAGAGTGAGTTCAAGGGTTATCCTGGGCCAATTAGTAAGATCCTGTCTCAAAAGAAAAAGAGGGGTGAGCAGGTTCAGATGGGTGGATCATTTGTTAGGCATACGTGACGACTAGTTAAATCCCTAGTACCCCACAAATAAAAGGGGAGCAAGGCTTTGCTTTGCTCCTGACGTAGTGCTCCTTCCCACAGCTGATGCCCTAGACGACCAGATACCTGGGTCTCTCCACTGTTCTGCTGTGGCCGCTCCACACTAGGAGACTCTGAACTTTAACTTCCAAGAAAGCCAGGGATCTGTCTTCCCTGACCTACACCAAACTCGGCGAGGCTGGCTTCCCTCTGTCCTGTTGATCCTTGGAGGTGGACCGTCCCGTTGCCTGCACTCAATGAGCAAGATCTTATTTTTCTGTTACTGTGATAAAACACCATGACCAAGGCAGCTTACAGAAGGAAGAGGTTATTTGGGCTTCTGGTTCCAGAGGACTGGCGTTGTGACGGGGTAAGAGAAGGCAGGGTCGTATGTGTCAGGAGCTGCGACTTAGAGCTCACACCTCCATCCACAAGCAGGGGGCAGAGACAGCTCACAGGAAACATGTGTGGCTTTTAAAACCTCAAAGCCTGCTCCCGGTGATACACCTTCTCCAGCAAGCCCACACCTTCTAAGCTTCCTCAAACAGGACTACTGACTGGGGAATCGGTATTCAAACATGAGTCTGTGGGGGCTACTTTCATTCAAATGATCACAAGCGTACCTGGCTTGTGATACCAGTAGCAGCCACTCCCAGGTGGCCCGTGATGTCAACCAGTGTCCCAAGACACTGTCACTCATCCCCTTGGGAACCACAGCTATGGGATAGTAACACTTGTGTCTTTAAGGATGGCCCCTGAGTGCCATTCCCCTGCCTCAGACCACTTCCAATCCCTTCTCCTCATTCCCTGTTGAATCTGGAAAGTCACACTGGTCCTGAGGTTCAATTTCCATGACTGTGTGTATGAGTAGGTGAACTGAGTGTCCTCCTAAGGTCACAGGGGTTGTCCCTACCACCCCGCTTGTGAGATGCTGTCGGTGGCCCTGGGCCAGGTCGCTATGCATAGGAAAGGAAAGCACTTTTGACTGTAGCTGCATGTGGAGATCTGGCATGCAAAGTGGCTGAGAGGACTCAGGAGTCCAGGTCCTGGCCCAGCTCAGGCTGGGTGTCAGCAGCAGCAACCGGCTCCTTCTAGTTCCTCTCTTGCATAAGCTCAGCTCTTGTGTAAGATTTGCTTCCCATCTCAATGCCCTGGTCCCTTGGGAGCTCTCTAAGATGTCACCTTCTCTAAGAGACCACCTGTGATTATCTCTGTTTCCCCAAGCTGGGGCATGAACATCAATCCTTAGTGAACAAGGAAATCCTAATTTGTCTTGGTGTACTCCTCAGGCACTTCATACCATGCCCCCATGCAGGCAGGGTGTCTTAGTCAGGGTTTTACTGCTGTGAACAGACACCATGACCAAGGCAACTCCTATAAAGGACAGCATTTAATTGGGGCTGGCTTACAGGTTCAGAGGTTCAGTCCATTATCATCAAAGTGGGAGCATGGCAGCGTCTAGGCAGGCATGGGGCAGGTAGAGCTGAGAGTTCTATATCTTGATCCAAAGGCAGACACGAGAAGCTATCAGGCAGATAGGATGAGGGTCTTAAAGCCCATGCCCACAGTGACACACTTCCTCCAACAAGGCCATACCTCCTAATAGCGACACTCCCTGGGCCAAGCATATCCAAACCACCACACAGGGCTTATGTCATAGGTGACTTTGGAAACTTGTACCTGCCTGTCAAGTGGAGCAGAGAAAGGACTCAGAGAGTGATGCACACAACAGAATACCTTTGAAAGAATAAGAGGATTATGAGTATATGGTGTGGTGTGGAGGCCAGAGGGTCACTTTAGATGTGAGTCTTCGGGGTTTTCCACCTTTTGTTTGAGGCAGGGTCTCTCGTTGGCCTGGAACTTTACTACAGAGCATATGTTACCTGGGTTTTATCCATGCCCCTCTACGTGGGTTCTTAGTGTGTGCAATGCAAGCTCCGGAGTCTGCAGAAAAGAGTTATGAAGGAAGAGCACAAATAAGAAGGTTCTGGAATGTGGCCGGAATTCATATCAGAAGTTGGGGTGGATTTTCCTGAAAATGAAACAAAGCCCATTGACTCTGGGGAGGCAGTGGCAGCAGTCACCAGGGTGCTAGAGTCCCCTCAGAACAGGAGAGCAGCAGTCACCAGGGTGCTAGAGTCCCCTCAGAACAGGCAGGAGGTGAGTTTTCATGTGGCTAACAGAGAAGTCAGTGTTTCTGTAACTCGTTTTGAACCCAGGACCCCTCAGCCGAGAAATGAATGGAATGACCTTCTTCTGCCTCCTCTGCTCCTTGGCTGTGGTGAATATGGCGGCTGTCTGTGCTGCCTCTGAACTTGGGTTCACAAATATTTCTTTGAGATCCTGATTGCTCTTCTTTTACATATATAGCTAAATGACTAGAGTCTTGCCTGGTTTCCCATCCTTCCTTCCTTCTTCCTGTTTCCTTCCTTCTTCTCTTCCTTCCTTCCTCTTCTCCTTCTTCTCCCTTCTTTTTTCGCTAACTTTTTTTTCATTAAATTTTACTTTTTGACAGTTTCACACATGTACACAGCACACATTGATGAGGTCAAACACTCATCTATTTCTTTTCTTCTTCTTCTTCTTCTTCTTCTTCTTCTTCTTCTTCTTCTTCTTCTTCTTCTTCTTCTTCTTCTTCTTCTTCCTCTTCCTCCTCCTCCTCCTCCTCCTCCTCCTCCTCCTCCTCCTCCTCCTCTTCTTCTTCCTCTCTTTGAGGCAGGCTCTCCAGTCATCTCTGGCTTCAAATTTCCCATATAAGCAAGGGCGACTTTGAACATATGACCCCTAATTTCACCTTCTGACTCCGGGGAGTACAGATATTACCATCATTCCCAACATCTGCAGTGCAGAAGCTGGCAACGGAACCGAGGAAACCCTCGGCTTTGGGCATGCTCAGTAACCCTCGGCTTTGGGCATGCTCAGTAACCCTCGGCTTTGGGCATGCTCAGTAACCCTCGGCTTTGGGCATGCTCAGTAACCACTCTACCAACCAATCTGAAGTCATCCTGACAGCACACCTTAAAAACAGCTTTTTCGATACACATAATAAACATGTGTAGAATTCCCATCTTTAAAGTGCAAAATGCAACGCGCCTGTTTTACAACCTACACGGAGTCACACAACTTTCACTACAGTCTAGGATGTCTTCCTCGCCTCCCAAGAGACTTCATCTCCATGTCTACATGGCCTATCTTGAAAATTTTAAGTAAATAGCATCCTAAACTATGTGAGTCTTATATCCGTTTCCCCCCATTTGGCGTGTTTTCGAGACTTGATCAAGGGATAACAGTGGTCAGTTTTTAAATCCCTTTTATTTCCCAGTAATATTCCACTGTCAAGACAGGACTCATTTCGCTAGCCCACTTGGCCACCATGAGAAGGACGTCTGTCCTGTTCCCAGGCCCCTCCCAGCATCTTACTCTTTGGTTGTCTGTCGCTAGCTTTCAGCATATAAATTCTCCCTTTTTATTTTATTTACATCATTATTTGCTTAATTTTTTTTGACCCAGGATCTTACCTAGGCAGATGTTTCTATGCCACTGTCAGATGCTCCTGGGCTTTAAGGCTAAGCGAGCTTTTCCATGAAAACTCAGGGCAGAGAGCAGGTGTAGGCTGTAGAAAGAATTACAAATTCTACCTAGCCCTTATAAAAGACACACAGCCTAGGTATTTGATTTACAAGCTGTAAGCCTAGACTGGGCAGGTTTGGGAGCTATTTTAACGCAAGCCATATGTCCCTTGTTACTTGCTAGTTCTCTCGGCCACATGCTCACGGTCCGTATCCTTTCATGGTGTCTTCCTCCTCTTTCTGTGTTCTTTCTTCTCTCCTTGTCTCTACCTGCGACTAGCCAGGAAACTGAAAACCCGCCTACTTCTATCTACTCCCCAATCACAGGCTTTAGCTTTTTATGAATCAATTAACTTGGGGGAGCAAGGTTACATAGCATCACTTGGCTTCAGGGGTGACTGGATCTTGGGAGCCAGTATTGAGCATTTGAATACATAGCAGCATCAGACCAACCTTCTACGGTAGGCATCACACTGCAAATCCATTCCTGACCAACTTATCCAGCCCCCTTCTCTGAAAATGAATGATTAAAAGAAGAAGGAAAAGATACAGCATCCATTCAGCTTAAAGCCTTTCTGTGTGCATGCCTGCATATGTGTGTGTGTGTATGTGTGCACATGCGCACGTGCGCGCGTGTGTTGTCTATTTCTAATGGAATCGGCTTGTACTCTTTAGGGAAATCAATAGGAAGAGTAACAACCTATTATACCGAGAAAAGGAAATTTTAAGACTCTTCAGAAAAAGCACATACATAAAACATTTTTGAACGGCGCAACAAATGTAGGAACCACTGCTCTATGCAAGGGATCCATGCCAAAGCAGGAGTGTGCACTTGGGCCTTAATGAAGCCCAGCATTAGCAGCAATTTGATCACTCCAACATCTATAAAAGCCACTGTCCTGTATTGTGCAGTGACCCAGGTGTTGAGGCTGTGGGGACAAGAAGACCATCATGCCTAATTTACAGCCACGTACTCAGAGAACTGGGGCTGTTGTAAGAATCAAAGTTCTTGGCCACGAGGCCCCACAGAACATTGGTGTAAAAATAAATAAATAAAATAGATTTAGAGATCCCAAGGGGTCTGGACCACACATCTTGCTCTGGACATTAGAGATGATGGAGTCAGAAGCAGGGTGAGCTTGGGGAAGAGGGCACGGGGGGGTGGGGGGGAGCCTCGCAGTATTTGCAGGTTCTGCGTGGGACCGATTATCTCTTCATTTGGGAAACTGGTGTTCTTCCTCCTATTTCTTACTTCTCTTCCACCCAGGTGTGATCCATCTTGGTTACAAAGAACGTAGATAAACGTGTCACCTGTTTGATCACCAGTGTGGTGCAAGGATTTGCCTGTCGCCTGTTTGGGATAATGATGGAGTTTTTCGGTTTTCAGTGGCTGCTTGGCAGTTCCCATGTGTTAGATTGCTCTCAAGCAGCTCAAAGAAATTCGCAGGCCCTATCTGCTGTCAAGCTCATTTAACAGATTACTCGAAGTCTAAAGGAAGGGAAGCACACCTGTGCGACACATCTTTTAAGGAAAATATTACAGAGTGGTAGGTAACAAAAGCAAACGCAGGAGACGCTAAGGCGCCAGCTCCGAAGTCCTCCTCCAGAATCTTCCCAGGAAGCATTCAGAAAAAGCTCACTTCGAACAAAGTTCAGGCAGGTTGCTAAAACCGAAGACTGAACAAGCAAAACCACCTGAAGGGGGCGTGCTGCTCTCTTGCAAGGCCCTCCCAGGGATGTCTTGGTGAATGACTATCTGTAGGAGACTTATTGGCTAATGAGGCTGTCCCGCTCCTTTCTGGGCTGTCCCTTTCTTTACACTACCCCCATCATGCTGGGTGTTTGATAACGTATGAGTCAACTTGACAACCTGCTGTGTCCATAGCTATGCGTGTGTATTCTTGTGTATGTAGATGTGTGTGTGTGTGTGTGTGTGTGTGTGTGTGTGTGTGTGTGTGTGCGCGCGCGCGCGCGCGCACGCGCGCGTATGTGCATGTGCACGCACACATGAACATATATACATGTGTGTGGAGTGGTTCAGAGGTCAGCCTACTGTGCTGCTCCTCAGGAACCATCCATCTTGATTTGGGAGACCTTGGAACTTCCTGTTTGGGCTCTGCTGGCTGATGAGTAAATCCTAGGAAACCACCTGGCTCTGTCTTCCCAGAGCTGTGGTCACAAGCAGGCACCAGCCTCCCCCTCCCGACCCCACCCTCACTCCCCCCCCACACCTACCCTACCCATACCCTCAACAGCTTTTCACAAGGACACTGGAGCTTGACCTCAGGGCTCCATAGTTATACAGCAAGCACCTTTACCCATTGAGCCTTCTCCCCTGCCCCACAACTAGACAGGAATTGAATATTCACAGATTGTCAGTACTTTTCATTTTAAAATGTCTTCTAGCCAGTTATGGTTGTGTACACCTTTAATCCCAGAACTCAAGAGGCAGAGGCAGGCAAGTCTCTGTGAGTTGGTGAGTGTGAGTGTGAGGCCATCTGGTCTACCTAGCAAAGTCACCACTAAATAAGGCTACTGAGCAAGACCCTATCTCAAAAGCAAATAAACAAAACTAAATCAATGCTTTACTAAAAATAGAATTTCTACTCAAAATTTTATATAATTTTTAAAATTTTATTCGTACACACACACATATGCGCGCGCAACATATTTTGGTCATATTCATCCATTGCTCCCTTCCCTGTTTCTCTTGGATCCCTCCCCTCCTGCTTCTCCCTTCCAAATTCTTAAAACCAGACTAGAAAATCTTCCACTGTGGTTTTCTCTCTCTCTCTCTTTATTTATCTATTTATTTATAGTTTTTGAAGCAGGGTCTCACTATGTATGTGTCCCTACCTAGCCTGGATTTCACTATGTAAACCAAGCTGGCCTTGAATTTGCAGTAATTCTTCTACCTCTGTTTCTGCTTCCTGAGTGCTGGAATGAAAGGTGTACCTCATCATACCTTGTCTGGATACTGTACCCAAGACAGTCTCCATCCACACCCAGATACACTGTACCCAAGGCAGTCTCCATCCACACCCAGATACACTGTACCCAAGGCAGTTTCCATCCACACCCAGATACACTGTACCCAAGGCAGTCTCCATCCACACCCAGATACACTATACCCAAGGCAGTCTCCATCCACACCCAGATACACTGCACCCAAGGCAGTGTATTTGATTCCAGATCAGAAGCAGGAGCTCAGCGTGACATCACATCTAAACCTTCCATGAGGATCGGGGCTTCTAGCTCTACACCCTCACTCACAGGAAAGCTTAATAACCAGGCAGTGATCTCCACCCAAGCCCATCTTCTGAGCCCTGAAAATAACAAAAAACGAGGTTCCAAAATTGCCACAGAGCTTTCCGTTTGCAGTCCTGGCGCCGTCTTCGTGTTAAGTGTGGTTCTTCTGGTGACTTTCCTGGTGGGGCTGATTTCTCTGTTCCCGGGGCTTCTGCTTCTTCTTCTTCCTCCGCCTTTAGCCCCTTCTCAGCTGTGTCCATGGCTGCTCTACTTACTGAGGTCACAGAGAAGGGTCTGTGTGTAACACAGCGGCTAAACTGGCCAGTACTCCAAGTCCCCATCCCAGGACTGTGTAACTAGAGTCTGTGATCCAAATGTGCCCACTATCTAGCTTTGTTAATAAAGTTTTATTAGCTTTCATGTCATCTGTTAACATTTTGTCTGTGGCTGCTTATGTACTACTGCAGGCCACTTAAGCCATTGGAGAAGTGATAACATAACTGGTGACGAAGAAATCACCCACTGCCTGGCCGTTTACAGAAAGGGTTTGTTAGCCTCTCGGGCCTTCGCTTCATCATCTACAAGATAGTAATTATCTGAAATTATTTGTTTTTTTGCTTCTATAATACATTGTAAACTCCCCAAGGGCATTGCCCCTGTTCCTGGAACATATTAATATCATAACATATTTTTATTGAGGCTACTTAATGATTTCCATGTTTCAGCCATTTTTAAGGCAGACATGACTCCTGAACACTTTGGCCTGTCAGATCTTCCATCGTAGGCACTCAGGTTGCTGTTGTGTTTTACTGCCCCCAAGAATGCTAGATAGATTCTGTGGGTCTGGGTTGTGCAAACTGAACCAACAGATTTCTCTGTGAGAGTTGAGGTCTAATCAACAACCCTGAGCAGAAAAGGCCAAGATGCAAGATTAAGAAAAGAATAAATGTGGTGTGGTGACCAGGCATGTTACTAACAACTCAGGAATTGTTACAGGCTCACTTTCTCAGTCACCAAACCATTCCCATAGCTCTGTCTGGCCACATGAATGGTTTGTTCTAAAGTCTTCACCTGTATGAGGGAACATTTCTTGGCTTCTCTCCTAATCTGTGCACTCCTAGTACCTGATTAATGCCAGCACATCTCCATCGGGTATCCTGGCTGCTGGTATCCTGCCTGCTGTCAGAAGTAACCTCCCCACCTCACTCACTTACATCTCTCTCTTTACCACGTTCCTAGTTCTTCCATCTCATGGACCCAAACTCTTCTTAAGGCTTAAGGCTTGGAATGCGGTTGTGCTTCCTTACCCATGAAGACTTTCCCTTCTCTTCTTATTCCTCGTGAGCAAGTGTCATTTTATATCCGTCTTCTTCTTGCTGTCTTTCCTCCCACATTGTGTTTGACCTAAATTCAGCCTCTAGAGCAGAGTGCCTGGCTCTGTGCCGATGTGAAGATGGCCCGCTTGCCTTGCTAGGCGTGTTTTACCCTTTCTTTTGGTGAGTCACAATTACTGATGAGCTTTTGGAGTTATTACTGACTGTGCTTAAGCTTTCTTGACCTGCCTCTTAACCAGTGCACATTGGGTTGCTTTCCCAGGCACGACTCAATTCCTTGAGCAACTTCCGTGTGTTCTCTTTGGTGCCTCAACTTACATAGCTAACGTGGTGCTGGACACAAGGTGAAGATAGGCGTGTGGCCCTTGTCGTCTATGTCTGGGGAGCAGGAGGTGAAGGGAAACAGTTCCAGAAAACTGTGACGTAGGTCACGGAAGAGGTAGGGCTAAGTAAGCGACTGGGCGAACAGCGGGAAGTGAGATAAAGGAGGGGAGGGGCTGGGGGCGGGGTTACTGTCATTCACAGCTTCGGTGGGAAGATCAAGCTCTTATACCACCTTTCTCCTTGTTACTCGCCGGTCAGCTAATTCCCACATAGCTGCTCGGGAATGAGGGTCAGTTGGTAGAGTGTTTACCTAGCACACAGGGAGCTCCCTTTTCTCCTCAGCACCACACAAAACTGGGTGCTGCCATCCTAGCACTTTTGAGGTGGAAGGCGCAGGATCAGTAGTTCAACGTTGTCCTTGGCTGATACAGTGAACCAATACATTCAAGTCTAGCCTGAGATTCTGCCTCAAAAAGAAAGCCATTCATCACCCACAAGCTAATTCTTCGGCAACCACAACCACACCAGGTTACACAGCTTTTGTGGGGACTGGAGGAGGGAGCTCAGAATATTTTCAAGAAAATTCAGATCCCATTGGCAATTTGAGATAGAACAAGTATTTGGTGCAACCTGACCACCTGGATCACACACTCACAGAGCTGGGCCTGACAATTGTCTCCCAAAGTGAGTGCACTGTCTCTCAGAAGACAGTAGACAGCCTGGCAATGTGGTTTAGTGAGAGAAGGCACTTGTTGCCAAGCCTGATGATCTGAGTTCAATCCCTACCTGATAGAAGGAAAGAATTGACTCTCACGAGTTGGCTTCTGACCTTACATATATGCTTGAGAAAGCATACTTCCCTACACACACACACACACACACACAAAATAATAAAGGCTTAAAATCAAAGGTTGATTTTTAGGGAGAAAAAGGAGATAGTAGGAGAAAGATCCAGCATCAGTAACAGCAGCTATCACATAGGAGATTTTCAAGCAAAGTTGACTGATCAAAACCTGGCAAAGGCCTATAAGGGAGCAATTCCTATTGACATTGTCCTTGTGGGGAAGCTCCGAGAGGGCATAAAGTCATAAGAAAACATGATCAGAAGATACCTTTTGTCTAGAGATGGATGATAGAGATGATAGATAGATAGATAGATAGATAGATAGATAGATAGATAGATAGATAGATAGATAGATAGATAGATGATAGGTAGATAGATTAGATAGATAGATAGATAGATAGATAGATAGATAGATAGATAGATAGATAGATAGATGATAGGTAGATAGATTAGATAGATAGATAGATAGATAGATAGATAGATAGATAGATAGATAGATAGACAGACAGACAGACAACTTTTGATGGAGATCTTTCTCCATATCCTATCCATTCTTACAATAAAGGAGATAAATTGGTATTAGAGAGAGTCAAGTTAAAGCTCATGGGGAGTGTTTCCAGGGTGTGAACCACATTACATATCCCCTGTCTAAATGTGAGCAGCCTTGAATTGCCAGGCCAGGTAGAGTGCGTACAAATAACTCTTACATGTTTTAAACTCCTGGAAATACTAGATCCTTCCAAAACCATTGAGGTTTTGGTGCGCAGCTCATTAGCATTTGAACGAATCTGTGAGACTCTCAGGCAAGTTGTTGGACGGAGAGCTAAATAGACTAATGCAATGGATTCCAGAGCCCAATGGCTCCATTTATCAAGGGAGCAGGTTTTAAAGTAATGCACAAACTTTTCTCACATGGCCGTTTTACTATGCATTTAATTCCATCGCAACATGGCTCTGCCTGCAGAGGAAATGAAGAAGTTGAATAAGGGCAATCTTCCGAGAAAAGACAAAGGTAAAAAAAGAAATCAATATCCCCCTCCTTTCCCAAATAAAAGATGATTTAGAAAGCATGGGAATCTCTATTGATGACAGAGTCTGACCGATGGTAAAATGTGCCGCCGCCAATGCCCCGTGATGGGGACATGAGCCCTCATTTGCACTGAATCTGCATCCAGCATTGGGGATGATGTTACTAGGATTCTGCCATGGACTCATTCAAGATGACTAATTAGTTAAAGGCCTTCCTGCTGCTTTGAGCTTTAAGGGCAGTGAAAACCCTGCCTCTAGCCTTTATTCTGTGTTCATGTTCTCCTCCTTTCTTTTCCTACTCTCGCTGACTGAGGGAGACCTTCTGCCCACTTGGGAGAGCCAACAGAGTTTAGTCTTTGGAAAGCCCACTCGTTCGAGGTGTTTTGTTTCTTCTATCAGTGATCTGAAAAACAGACCTGATATTGCCATTCTGATTTCGCCTATCGGAAAGGTCCCAGAAAGTTAGTGACATGAAGTATTCAGTCAGGTGCTAAAGGAAGGTTTTGGGCCATGCAAGCCACACGGTATAGATTTGAGGGGTTTGTTTTTGTTTGTTTTTTGTTTTTGTTTTTTTAACTAAAGGTCTCTGCATCCTAGGGTAGCCATGAAACTGTGGATAACCAATGAGCAACTCTTTGGAGGGAAACTGAGGACTGAACAGGCGTTCTGCATGCCATATCCCGCAGCTGTCCTTTTTAAGGCTTTTGAGACAGATTCTCTCACTACTTTTCGTACTTAGTCTGGCCTTGGACTTGTGACCCTCACACGTCAGCCTCCCTGTTAATCACGGTGATTGGCCTGTGACACTCGTCTGAATTATGGCTGTTAGAAGCCTAAAGAAGTCACTCAGGTTTTTCCACACACATATTAGTGTTTGTTTTTTATAGCAAAAAAAAATATAGATGCTTCATAGAGTTTATTAATTTAGGAGAAATTTGATACTGTTCACTCGATGACAAACATTTGGAATATGATTTTTACTCTATTAATTGTTTACATTTACTTGGAGTTGTTTCCGTTTTCTTTTGAAGAGGCCTATATACTCGTCGTGACACATGTACAAAGGTCAGAGGTCAATGCACAAGAGTCAGCTCTCGCCTTCACTGTGGACCAAGTTGTCAGCTTTGACTGCAAGCACCTCTACCAGCCAAACCACTCAATGGCCTTGTGTGTGTGTGTGTGTTTGTGTGTGTGTGTGTGTGTGTGTGTGTGTGTGTGTGTGTGTACAGCAGCCAGGGGAGGATATTGGGTACCCTGTCTGTTGCTCTCAATTTCATTCCTTGAGACTGGGTCTCACAATGGACCCGAATCAAGACTTTCAGCCAGAAAACCCCAATAATCCTACTGTCCTGTGTCCTCTGGTGCTAGGGTGACGGCACACACATGCAGGTTTTGTGTAGGTGTTGGGGTCTCAAGCTGAGGACTTCAGACTTGTGCAGATGTGCTCCTACCCTCTCCATGGCCCCTCTCTTCTTCCTCGGGGGATGTTACTCGGCTACTTAGATTGAAAACGCTTTGTCCCTAATGCCTAAAACAGTCTCACAGTCGCTCACTCTGTCCAAACGACTGTCCAAAGTCATTTCTTTAAAATGTTGAGTCTTCCCTGCTTCCTCCTGAAGATGGTATTCGGTACACTTTTTGGCAGGATGTGGGTATTTGCAATAAGAGTTTTGCTAATTGAAATAGCTGAAACCAGACTCAATCTCTTTCACTTAAAAAAAAAAAAAGTAAAGTTCGTTCTCCTTTGGGAAGCTCGGTGTCCTTCTGTGTGCTGCAAAAAACAGCCTGACTAAATAATACGCTGAGCAGAAGGAAGAGACGCGTAAAGATCTTGTTTCATAAAAGTGAGTGGAGAATCTTAACATATTCTCCAAAAGTGTCCTCTGAAAGTCATTACACCACAGTGGGGCCTGGGAAGATGGCTCAGTTGGTAAGGTACTTACTTGCCTTGCAAATATAAGGACTGACTCCCATCCTCAGAGACACCCATTAAAGTGAGAAAGTAAATAAATAAATGAAAGTTAAGCATGGCGATAAATGTTTTATCAGTTGTGTGTGCGTGTATGCATGTGTGTACGTGTGTCTGTCTGTTCTGTCTGTCTGTCTGTTCTGTCTGTCTGTCTGTCTGTCTGTCTGTCTGTCTGTCTGTCTGTGTGAATGTGCACAGGAGTGCAGGTGCCTGAGGTGGCCAGAGGTGTCAGATGCCCTGGAGCTGGACTCACAGGAGGTTGTGAGTCACCCACAGGGGGGCTGGGAACTGAACGTGAGGTCTAGAGGTCAAACTAGAGTCCTCATGTATGCAAGGCCAGCACAGGTGAGCTACGGTCTCAGCCTTAACACTGTGTGACTCTTAGCTCCCCTTTTCATAATACAGAAGGATCCGTCCTTATATTTTAATGCAGTGGGCAAAGTGCAGGTCCCAGTGGCATAACGAACACACAGAGTCACTCTGGGGCTCATCCTCCTGCCCCAGAACAAAGCACACATGCACACCAGCTCCCTCAGTCAGCTTTCTGACAGACACATTACTCCCACAGAGGAGCCTAGGGAAGGAAGGAAGATATCAATTCATTGTGCCCCGCGTCTGCATTCCTCTCCTTTACTGTCTACCAAGTGGGGGACTCCAGCTGTCGAGGGACTGACGACCTGGGCTGTTTTCCTACCTCCTCAGCCTTGGATCCTTCCTCTGCTGACAGACTGTATCTGTTTCTCTCTTGTTCTCTTTGGGGATTTAATCTGAAACTCTAGCCACAAAGGTTCTAGAAAGAATACAGACCTCTTCCGTGTGATGTTCTCCAAATGGCTCGATTTTTATTTTATTTTTTATATTTGGCAATTGATAGATATTTTTCTCTTTTTTATGAGTTCAAATTCTATTTTGAGAGTAACAAATGCCCTTCACCCAGCCAACCCAAACCCTGGAGATATGGCCCTTTGGGGCAAAGAACCATCTTCAAGGTTTGGCTGAGGTCACTCTCCTGCCAGGAAGCGGCTCCATTTCACTTTTTGCTGCCGGTTAAGTGAGTGTCCCAGAACCTAAAAACATATCAGCAAAGCTTCTTAAAACTGTGGACCATCTGTCTTCCAAGAAATCTTTATAGTGGGATGTGTGTTTAAACTGTACCAGGAAGCAGCTGTGGTACAGGAAAGTCAGCGAGATCTTGAACTCTTAAAAGATGGTTTTAATTCTCCACCGAGCCACATCGTATGCTGGCCTCGGCTCCCCTGCAAAGCAGAAATGGACAGTGCCATCCCCGAAGGGCTATTGTGAGGGTGAAATAAAATCTACCAGGAAGCTGTTCAGCAAACTGTGAAGTGCTGTGCACATGTAGAGGAAAGTCACCCAAAATGCTAGTGTGTGAGGTTTCTGAGGCGAAAATAGTAAACCAGAGAAAATCCTTGGGAGACCGAGAGGCAGAAAGGTAATAGCATAATGGACAACCATCCAAACCATTATATGCTGTGTTCTTTTATTTTTTTATACTCTATTTTTATTGCTTGTGAATTCCATGCACACATTTAATGTGTTTTGGCCAAATCTACCCCCTATTCCCTCACCTCTGATTTCTCCCCTAGACCCCACTTTTTCCTCCCAACTTCATGTTCTCTTCATGTTCTCTGTTTGTTTGTTTAACCCCCTGATCCGGTTTAGTGCTAACCAGTATGCGCATGGGGGTAGGGTCATCTGCTGGAGCCTGGGTCACTCTCAGAGGCGACAACCCGGAAGAAGAAAAATGACTCTCCCTGCCGGACAGCAGCTATCAATTGCCTATTCAGAAATGGGTGGGGTTTCACGAGTTCCGCCCCCTCCGTGCTGGGATTCCAGCTGGGGTGATGTCAGAGGTCTAGAGTATCTAATCCCACTTCCTGTGAGTTCATGTGTACTCTGGCCACTGTCATATCCCGCCAATACTGTTTGGTGGCCAATGTTTACTCCCTCTGGTTTTTACAATCTTTCCGCATCGCCCACTCCGAGATCACAGAGATCTTTCCCAATAATCCAAGAACTAGCTGCATCAGACGCCACATTTAACCCAGGTATATACAACTGCACACACTTGGCAAAATATTTAAAATACTAGATTTCCTTTAAAATTCATTTGTGTGTGTGTGTGTGTGTGTGCGCGCGCGCGCGTGTTCTCATGCATGCATGAGCATATGTGTGTGTGTATGTGTGTGCGTGCGTGTGTGTGTGTGTGTGTGTGTGTGTGTGTATACACAAAAATCAGAAGTAATTTGCCTGCCATTCAATTTGATCACAAAAATCACAGGCATAAATATGCAAGAAATTTGAATGTGTGTTTGTCAGCAACCAAATATTTGGCAAGGGGGAAATTAAAATAGATTGCACTCAGAGCTGTGGGGAGGAAGAATAAACACAAATTTACAGGTGAGTGTTAGCAAACAGCACATACAGCGAATGGTGGTCTGGAATAGACCCATCTGAATCCGGGTAGGGAGCTGACATTCTGTTTGTGCTGCTGTGTGTTAGAATTGGAAACCTCAGCTTAGGTTTTTCAATGGCAAATTGCTGAGTCTACGTGGCAAGTGCCCGGCTCTTAAGAGCAGGCAAGAGGAAGGGTTATTTGAGTCTCTTAAAATTAAAATTTCAGATTAGGTCAGTCGAGGGTGGCCGATCAACGAGACAATCAATAGGTATTTATGAGATGGTCCACGTGCTTTTAAATTGTGGGGCACTAGATTACAATGAGGAAAAGAGCCCAAGATATCAGAGGAGAGAGCAGGTCTTGGGTGCTGGCTTCTTGAGAAAGCCAAAGTCGCAGAGCAGGCAGGGCTTCAGAGTCACACGACTGTCTCTAAATCTGAAGCCAGGCCATGAAGAAAATGCTTTGTACCTTCAGAAGTAGCTTGGGTTTCTAAGATCCTCCAGCCTTAAGCCTCTCTAGTATTTATACGGTTTTATAACTGCATTATAATATCTTGGAGGGGTTGGGAGGAGATGGCTCTGTAGAGAAAGTGCCTGTCATACAAGCTCAGGGAAGCTGAGACTTCAGATCCCCACAAGAACCATGCAGGCATGGCGGTCCACCGTTAATCCCAACACTCAGGAAATGAGGGATCCTGGGGGCAAATGGACTAGCATGAACAAACCAATGGGCAAACTCTGGGTTTAAATGAGAAGCCCTGACTTAGTAAATAGAGCACGGAATAGAGAAGGACACTGGACGTCATCCTCTGACCTCTCTACACACACCTGCACACCCACACGTACCCACGCACATTCAGACAAACATATACATGCACACACAATAGATTGATTTTTTTTATATTTTCTTTGAGTTCCTGTGTCCACAGACGACAAGAATTTAATATCAGTGTCAATTTACACACATGAGTGCTCACGCCTTGACACATGGCCTCCTTTGGTCATTTTAATGTCCACTGAAGTTTGAGAGCTATTGTGCTTAGAAAGCACTAGGAAAAAAGGCTGCATGCACATGTCATAGCCTGGGGTCTTCTCTCGGAGATGCTACCAAATACTACCAAATACCCAGGATGAAGAGCATGTGGTGAGACTTCGTGCAGGACTGACCATACAGCACTAGGCATTGACCTTCCTGGATTTAATGCTAAAGGCTATTTTGAGGATTAAATGACACATTGGATGGCATCTTCCTTCAGGGTTAGAAAATTGACCCATACGTACTTTGGCACCTCTTCTATGCGAACCTTGTCGGCGCAGGTAAAGCTAACCTTTCCTTCATTGATCACCGAGCACGTAACACACCTATTTAGCGGAGTCGTGGACCAGAAATGCACTAAGAGAAAGAAATTAAACAATAGTCACAATGATAGTTATCAGCATCATTAATTATTGTTGCTACAATGGCTATTTCTTTCCTGTTCTCTGACTCCAGGTTCAGCATCAAACCTCTCTTTCATTTACTTGTTCTACGGGTTAAGTTTTCTATTGTCAACTTGACACAACTGAGAGTCACCCAGGAAGAGGGGGCCCCAGTTGAAGAATTGCCTCAATTAGATTGGCCTGTGGGGAAATCTGTGAGAGATTGTCTCGATTGGTGGTTAATGTGGGAGGCTAGCCCACTGTGGGAGGCGCCATTCCTGGGCAACAGGTCCCAGGCTGTATAAGAAAGCCAGCTGGGCATGCGCTAGAGCGTGAGCCAGTGCGCAGGATCCTCCAAGGTTGCTGCTTCAGTTCCCGCTTGACTTCTCACCCCCATGTTGTTCAGTGATGGACGATGGTCGCCTATAAGCTAAAGTAGACCCTCTCCTCCCCAAGTTGCTTTGGTCTCAGCGGCTCGCTTCACATCAACAAAAGAGAAGGGTAGAGCACTTACGTAAAGGAAAGTGGATATCTTTGTCTCCGGTTCCAGAGAGTGATAGGAGAAACAGGCTTCGGAGAACTGTAGGAGGCCATGCAGGTAGAGCACAAAACCATATAACAATACCACAGAACCCAAATCCCAAAGCATCCTGATTCCAGCCTTGGGACCAATGCATTTTGAAGGTACGTGACTAAGTATCATTACTGTAAGGGCCACAGGGAGGTGGCAGATGGTTGAGCTTGGAAGATCTCCACCCTGCACCTACAGCAATCAGTGAAGCTCTGTTATGCTGGTGTGGGTCCCATATTGATAGATGTATATAACATGCACTGCATCTAACATTATCTACCATGTGAGATGTTCTTCTGTAGCAGGCATGTGTTGAGCTCCAAGGGGGAAATACCTAAGTAGCGAAAGACCTAAGTTCAATTTTCTTCTCCACAGTGGAGAATCAAGTTCTCATGATAAGCACTTGTACCGTTAGATGATAGGAACTTTATCTCAACCAAGTCAAGGCATCTGAGTTGATTCAGGTCCTTAGTTTCAGAGGCTCCCAGATATCAAAAGATTAGGTGGTTCTCCATGATCACGTGTGCACGTGACTTCTGTGGAGATGTCCAGTCTTTCTCCCTTGAGATCAATAATTGGAAGCCCATCTGGATCTAACAATGTCTCCTGCCCTCCTTTGTATTTCTTCTACTCCTTGACTCTCTTACTATGGTATAGGGACAGAACTAAAGTCACTCCACAGCACCCAAATAGAGGCCTCTTCTGCTCTTGCACCCGCTCACACTTCTAGAATATTCATTGATATATCACCTTTCACCAGGACCCACTCCAACAGGGACCAAGGATGTTGTCCAGAGTAACAAGTGGGAGACAGATTCACCCTCCTCGTGAGCCCACGCCACATAGCTCAGATTCTCCCTCACTGCACCAGGTTCCCCAGAAGCCCCTTTGCTCTAGGGGAGTATAGACAGAAGGCCAGTGAGCCTCTGATGGCATCCTGTCCTGAGCTTATTCCGTCAGGATGTCTGCTTTTGAGATGCTCAGGCTAAGACCCAGCTTGGAGTCTATGATGACTGCTGTGAGGTGCATGGTTTGGGGCAATTTGATCCCCAAGATTCATGGGCTGGGAACTTGGTCCCCTTGGTAGCTTTAAGAGGAGGGGCCTAGTAAGAGACTGGATCACTGACAACACTGCCCTGGAAAGGTGTTAGTTTGGTCTCCAGAGATTAGCTGTCATTAATGAGAGAGACTAGTGCCACTGCCATCTCTGGCTTCAGGTGTCACCATGGGACCTCATCCCCATGGACTGACTCTCACTGCTGTGACAACCTCACACTGAAGTCTTCACCAGAGGGCTTGTCCATGGGGGTCGCTGGCTTTCAGATTCAAAACCTACAAGGAACGTCAAAGTGTACAACCTTGAGTATTTTATTACAGCAACGGCACACGAACCAATACATAGACAGTGCCTTCCCCTTGCAGAGCCAGGAAGGTGTTGCTTAGGAAGCAGGACTCACTGCTCATTCTTCAAAACATTCTGCAGAGACAGTGATGCGCTAGCATCAAAGGGCCCTGGAGGAGTCACACGTGTCATCGTTCTTTGCATAATCTATATGCCAGGTTGATGACCAGCGAATTGTGTTGATCCTTTAATGACAATGTCAATAGCTTGTCTCTGAGAGCCCCTAAGCCCAGATCCAACCGCGTCTTAAGTCATTAATGGTCCACAGTTTGAAACGGCTGCTTCCCCCTCAATCACGGTCTCTCCTGCTACATCCGTAAAGGAGGTGAAAAGTAGTTCTTTATGCTCTGTCATTCTTGAGCAGGGAGGTTTTTTTTGTTATTATGTAAAAAGCAATTATAACTCAGACAAAAAACAATTCAATGTGTGAAGTGGGAGAATAATTCTATTGTCACTGAGATGCTCCTGTTGGGGTCTGCCACGTCCGCAGCAGTGTAGAGCATGAATCCATGGGCACAGGGCTGCAGGTCCCTGCAAAACATGCAGCTTCCTGAGCCCACCTGGTCTGGCCAGGCGCATCTTCCATGCCACAAATATCCCTGCTGGGGTCCAGTGCCCAGAACCCATTGCTCTCCCAGGAGCCTCCAGAGTCCCCTACTTCCCTTCTCCATCCTGACCTCTCAGAGCAGCTTCCAGAGCCCCCTGTCCTCTTCCCTTCTCCACTCTGACCGCTCCAGTTTGATGATTTTCATTCTGCATCTAAGTGAGTCCTTTGAAAATCAAAATGCCATCCATATGTCACCCCTACCTGGCTAAAACTCCCTACATTTAAAATTCTTCAGTGGCTTTAAGTAAGGGTGCACTGGTTTTCAAGGGAAGCTGAAACAAAGTCCCCAAGCTAGGTGACTTAAAAACCACAGAAATGCATTTCTTACGGTCATGATATCAAGGAATTGGGCACCTGACAAAAACCTGTGTGGTCCCAGCTTTCAGGAAGCTGAGGCAGGAGGATTAAAAGTTTGGGGCAATCCTGGAATACATATTGAGACCTTATCGAGAAGCACAGAAAAAAGAGGAGGAAGAGGTTTGTTCAGAGACACCCGGCACCTTCTCCATACCTTCAAGACCTCATGGGGACTGACAGCCACCCTAGCTCTTTCCAACCCTGACGGCAATCCTTTGTCACCTCCAGCCCGTTCCTTGAATCGCTGAAGTTGCTTTCCATTTTAACACGCGTCTATTTGTAGATCGACTTTTGCAAGCTGCGTTCTCCTCCCGAACTATCTTCAGACCTTCATCCCCCAGCACCTTCGTTCTCAGTTCTTCCTGAGAAAATCCACCTGGAGGCACGGGCTTCGTCTCACTTCTGACTCGCCATCTGTGTCCTGCCTCCCATGCCACTAACTCTGCGGACACTTAAACAACATTTGGGCGATCGCTCAAGTCATCTGCATCCCCCTCGCATGAGCTGGCAACAGGGGACAGGTGGTCGATGGCCAGAGTAGATGCTTAATCATCATGACCAGATGAGTACCCAAAATACTCCATAAATATGCAATTTCAGTATTTGAGTATTTGACTCATATCACCTATAGGGACCGGTATGACTTAAAATGTCTTATTGGTTTATTTCAATCCTTTTTATCTGTACATGTATGCACGTGTGCGCATGTGAGTGAAGGTGTCCATAGAAACCAGAGGTAGAAGAGGGTGTCAGATCCTTTGGAACTGGAGTCACACGCGGTCTTGAGGCCCCTGATAAGTGGGTGCTGGGAACTGGAGTCCCATCCTCTGTAAGAGCAGCAGCTGCTTTTATCCACTGATCTGCCTCCCCCACCCCGTGGCTTTTTACCTATAGAAATATTCTACTCCTTTGAGCTCTTTGGGTTTTAATATCTTGAGCTGTAATTCCGCCTTTACAGAGGAGCGTATCAAATGTGTCCTGGTGCTGGGGCTCCCCTAGGCAGCTAAAGGGCAACCACTCCACCGAGTGAATTTAGAAAGCGGGCATCTAAAACCCTTAAATTTTTTTTCAAGAATAAACAGGACAAAAGGAAGAGAAAGGGAACCAAATGTGGATCACTTCAAAGGGACCCAGGGAGACATCTTTATTTCTTGTGGACAGGACTCAGTGCACAAAGGAGACGCTGGCATCCTCTGTGCAACAGCGTCTCAGTCCTCATTAGTTGTCCTGCCGCTGGGCATACTTTCTTTGCACCATGCGCAATATGAAGAGGTACCTTCCCAGGAGGAACGGATGTGATGTCTCATAGTTCACTCACTCCAGGAAACCTAATGGTCTACACCGAGAACACGCACTGTTTGCCATCGTGGGCACGGATGGGATAAGCCCATCGGTGACTGCCGCCTGGCAGTACCTGATTTATTATGCGTTCTGCCCCCTCCACCATTGGAGAAGGTAGCCACACAGTTAGAATTCCATCTAGCGTTCCATCTAGGTTTCCAAAAAGAGTGAATAGAATATCCCTCCTTAAAGATATCCTTGAAGATATCCCTTCATCCTTGAAGATAAAACAGTGACAGGAAGGGAGTGTGGACACAGCTCAGTTGGCACAGCCCTCACGCGGCTTCAGTGTTGCCCTGGGTACAGTTCCCAGTACCACATAAACATGGAGTGTTTGGGCATGTTTGCTACCCAGCACTTGGGAAGTGGAGGCAGGAGGATCAGAAGTTCAAGAGAAAATTCCACTCTAGGGCATTTGAGACCAGCCTCAGCTACATGAGACTCTGCCTCAAAAAAAAAAGAAGTAACTGAAAAAAAGTGTTCCTCTTGGGAAATCCACAGCCCAGCTGGAAAGAAGGATATTAACCACTTAAGCAAATAGCGACAATTTCCACAATCTTAATAGCTATAGGGTTTGCTTTGGAAAGTGGATCATAGGATGCAGGGCTCACTGAGAATTCCCAGATCAGTTAGGATTTTGGATGAGTCCTAAAGGGACTCATTGGGGCCATGGCGGAAAGCCCGCAGCCATAGGAGGCAGCCCAGAGCTATGCTGAGTAGTTAGTGAGAAAGAGGGGGGTTGAGGGAAGAGGCAGAGGGCTGGAGACTGGCGTGTGGGTGGCTGGTCTGGTATTGGCAGCAAGGAGTTCCTTCTGAAAACTGAATGTGAACTTCATCCTGAGTTGGGGGTGACAATACTTCTGGAAGATGGCAATACCTCAAAACTGGCCAGCTCGCTTTGGGCGACACCGAGACACCAGTCCAGATGGCCGCAGGTGCTTTCCAGAGTATCTTAGCGTAGCTCAGGGCAAATCATCCTCCCTTAGATCCTCAGAATAAACAAAGGCTCTGCGGACCCTCCCTTTGAGGTAGGAAGTCATTGATGTGTTTGCTCGGTGAGTCTCCAGGCTGTGCGGACTCTCCTGTTCCTCTTCCATTCCCTGGCATACATTAATCGTGCCGTTGTTTCCATACCACAAACACACATATTTGATGTCACTTAATATTTAATTCAAATAGAGTAACTGTTGTATCAAAGACAATGTTTACGCACTCGAATCTGTATTCCCCAAGGGAATGCTTTGAATGCACGGGTGGCTCTGTGCTAGAGCAGAGGCATCTGAAGCCGTACACAGGTAAGCCTCTTAATAATTTAATTGTAATGCATTTACCTTAGTGTATAATATTTATATAAAATTAGGGCAATATTTTGTATATGTAATGACTAACTTTTTTCATTGTCAATAACAATATAAAACTTATTGTTCCAATACATCTGTCTAAGAGCTGGACAGATGTTAACAGTTAATAGCACTTGCTGTTTTTTTCAGAGGACCCAAGGTGGATTGTCAGCACCTACCTAGTTCACAACCACCTAGAACTTTAGCTCGTGGGACCTGACTCTCTCTCCTGGTCACTGTGGGCACCTGAACCTGTGTGCGCACGCGCACACACACACACACACACACACACACACACATACACACATACACACACACATACACATACATACACATACACACACACATACACACACACATACACACACACACATACACACACACACACATACACACACACATACACACACACACATACACACACATATACACACATACACACACATACACACACATACACACATACACACACTCACATACACACACATACACACACACATACACACACACATACACACACACATACACACATACACACACACATACACACACATATACACACATACACACACATACACACACACATACACACACACTCACATACACACACATACACACACACATACACACACACACACACATATACAAACGCACACACACACACACACACTGAGTCACAAATACATACATATAAATAGAAATAAATCTTTTAAAACTATGTACATTTCAAACGTAACCTTATGTGAAGCAAAAAGCATCAGTTATTTCTGCAATAATTATATTCTCCAGTCTGATGAAGGAAGGACAGATTCCCTGAGGCTTACTGAGCGATGCATTAGCTTATATTTCCAGCTCAACATTTTACCCGTGATATGGGTTTTCCTGGGTCAAGCGAAGCCAGATACCCAGCTGGAATTCCACAAAGATGGTTTAAATGTTTTTATTTTGTTAATTTACCTGCTCCTTGTTCACAAAGGGAGGGCTAATGCCTTTGATTCTTATTCTATGCCAAGGGACCTCAGTTAACTTGTAAGCCAGCCTCTTTACCATCCTAGGCTGTCACATCCATCAGGCTGCATAAACTGAGTCCAGCAAATGTCAGCCAGAATTCAAAGGCAGAACCCTCTCTCTGTCTTCACCCTAGCTAGCAGGTGGTGCGTCATCAGTCAACTCGAGTTTCCCAGTGTTGGTTGTTGACTCTGATATGTTTGACAAAGTGTGTGGGTTGTTAGACTATTTCTCCCTCAAGACAGCCTAGCAAACAAGCCTTCACCTGGGGGATAAATGCTAGCCACAGGAGAGGGGCCGCTGAATTCCCCGGTAGGATACTCAGTGTCACGTGGTATGTCATCGGCTCCATCTGAAACCCTTCTCGGAAACGTTTTTTCCTCCCTGTTGTCATCTCTACACTTCTCTGTCATTTTAAAAATTATTTTTGAAGCCTTGAGCTAAGACAAGATGTGACATGAAAAAGCAGTGGGAAGGATCTGAGGAGCCATGGCCAAAATGACAACCTGAGACTGGGACACTGATGCTGAGGGATCTCAGTCACAGGGTGTTTACCTGGGTTGTGGTCCTGGCAAGAAAGAGACTCCCATCACCAGAGCTTAGTGTAGGGACTCGCAATGTCTCTCCGAAAAGGGCCAGGAAGTCTGCAGATCATCCAGCCTGGTAGTAGTGCCTTGGCTGGAAAGTGGCTACAGCCTATGTAAACAAATAGCTTTTTCCAATAAACCTTTATTTACAAAGCAAGGGGTGGAGCCTACTTAGCCCAGAATAGTTTACCAACTCTCAGCCTAGGAGGTGAAAGTTTAACCCTTGGAATTAAACAGATCTGAGCCACACGCTGGTTCTAAGACTAGCCTTTTGTGAGATTCTGAGCAAAATTCAGCAACTCCTGCCTGAATTGAAATCACAGGACTTTACATGCACTACAAAAGGGTTAAATGAATCCATGATGCATTATCATGATTTTCTTCACAATTAAAACTAGAGATCCAGTCAGGTCTCATCAGACTTCAACCAGTTTCACGCTACTTCAACATTTTTTACCATATTAACGTTGCACATATATGTGCATAAATATTTATTGCATATTATGAATTATATGTGATTGATATATATGTATATACATATATACATTGATCACATACTTTTTAAACTTGGTTTTATGTTAAACTATGAATTGATCATATGATGGCCTTTTCCCTTTGCTTGTCCTTGTAAATAAAGTTTTATAGACACACAGCCACACCCAAGCATATTATCCAAATATGCTTCTATCCTCCAAGAGAAGAGAGGGATTTGAGTAGGGGCAGAGACAGTGCTCCCTGGTCCTTTGCAGATGTCATTTGCTCATCCCCGTGCTCAGCAAGAAAACCTTGTCAAATCCCATATTTGATGCGTTACTTATGTTTCTTTAATTTTTGCTCAGACATCTCCTAAGCACAGCTCTCCTTCCCCTTCCAGTCTGTGAACTGCTGTTCAGGACTCGTGATAATTGCCGTGGAGGCCCTCCAACATCATCGACATTCTGAGCCTGGCCATCAAGGAAGTTCTGTGTGTAGGTTCCCGACTCAGGGTCATCTAGGGTTTTCCCTCAGGACCTCTTATCTTCACATAGGTCTCACCTGTACATAGTTTACACCAGAGTAAATTCACCCACCCAGCTCAGCACAGTTTCCCAGAACACTCTTGCTAACCTCCCATGCAAGTCTGCAGAGAGCGTAATGTGAACATCTGTAACAGGGATATCATTATAATAGGTGTCAGAAATGCCACTGCTCTCCCAGAACGCCCGGAACTTGACAAGACAGATGAAGCCTACAGTTTTCTGTTTGTACTTGAGCTCCCAGAAGTCAGGGCTGCTGCCTTTCTCTCACGTTGTGAATGGCCGGTGGCTGTTCTTTTAGATATCCATTTGTCGGGAAGATTCTGCCTTCCAGAATTTTCCCCAGGATTTGCAGGCTGCCTCATGAAATCTCTTGTAGGGAATGGGAAAGGAGGTGGTGACGTCTTTTGACTTTGTCGTTTTTTCACGAGAACCATCAGGACGGTGGTTTCAATGGGTAAAATGTGTCAGTTGGGCCTCCCTCGGTGGAGAGGTACAAACCTCAGCCAAGCGTGGCTTAAGCAATTGGCAATCTATTGCCAACTAACTAAAACACCAGGGCAAGCTGACTCTGAGGACTGCTGGTTCAAGGCTTCCGGTCACATTGCCAAAGCTCTCTGTCATGTCTTTGGTCCCTGTTGGCTCTATCCCAAGCCACCCTTGCCTCATGGTGGCCAAGTGGCAATGTGCTGACCATCTTTTTTTCCTCTCTTAGTACTAAGGCCAGCCTCAGTCCTGAGACTCTCTAGTCAACATCTCATATCCTATGGTTGGTCAGGTCCAGTTTGACAAAGAGATTATTAGGTGCTTCAAAGAGCTAAATATAGGACCCATAGACTGGAGGGGCACCAAGTTTGCTCACCTAGGGTCACGTAGATGATAACGGGGCTCATACAGCAAGACCAGAAGTTGTTAGAGTCACGGTGAATGAATGACAGGAGAAAACAATAACCAATTTCTTCATATGGATCACCAGCTGTTCTCCAGCCTGCTTTTCTCCTTTGCTGTCCATGACAGAGTTTCTCAACGATAGTGCTAGTCATATTTGGGACCAGACAGTCCTTTGTCATGTAGCCATCCTGTGCATTGTCAAACCTTGAGCAGTGTGGCTGGCCCTTCACTGTTAGATGGCAGAAACGACTGCTTCCTGCCTCTCTGTCATGGTAGCCTATCCCCTGGGAGTCACAGATGTTGAGGTGAAAGCCATCACTACCTAATGCGTATAAGTTGGGAGTAGCGGGCAGAGGGTCAGGATCCTGCTCATCATTCACCAGGTAAAGGACGTGGAAGGGACAGAGTGGATCCAGGGTTGAAACTGACACTCCAGCATCTGGTTCAAAGCCATCACTGACTGGTACCTTCTCCTTCCAAGCAGCATGCAGAAGGAAGATCTTCAGACCCAGAGGGACCCAAACCCACTGACAGGAGCAAGTTGGAAAAGTGTCCTGGGGTCAGGAAAGTCAAAACTTGAATCCCATTTGGACCACATACTTGTGTATAATCTTGGGTTGGTTAGTTAACATATCAGAGACTGGGTATTCTCTCTGCTGATATATAAAGACCGTGCTAGTGGTGTTCATGTGGAACACAGTTGTAACTAATGAGAATCAATAGGAATTCTAATTTTTTGTGTCGTCATGGTCACAAACATCACTGCAGCCTGGATTCCCAGCCCATATCAACGCACAGCTAGGACCAGATAGTAGAGAATGGTCCAGTGCACTCTAGGATGTCAGGTAGCAGTCTCAGCAGCCTTCGTGTTGGCAATGAGTCCAATGAGATGTTCAAAGTGTTTCTGGGTGAGATGCCTTAGGTTTAGAGTTCTTGCTGTGTATGGATGAAGGCCAGATCTTGGTCCTCGGAACTCATGTGGCAGTCTGTGTCTATAATCCCAAGACTCCTGTGGAGAGATGGGGGATAGTCAGAATTCCTAGGAGTTCGTGGGACAGATAGGTTGACATAGACAATGGTGAACCTTGTCTCAAACCTAGTGACGTGGGAGGAAAGACACCTGAAGTTGTCTTCTGACTTCTACACCCATGCCATGCATGACTCAGGTGCACACACACACATACACACAGACACACAGAGACAGACACACAGAGACAGACACACATGGAGAGAGAGAGAGACAGAGACAGAGACAGAGAGAGAGAGAGACAGAGAGAGACAGAGACAGAGACAGAAAGAGATGAAGAGAGGGAGACAGAAGATATTTTAAAAGTGTCCCTAGGCATTGTCAAATGTTTCCTGGAATGGGGACAAAAATCAACTCCCTGAAACCCACTGAATTAAACACTCAGGGCCAGTATGCCCATTTAGACGGAATAATAAACATAGTGCTTTATCCTATTTCCCAAGGCAGCCTCCATGATTTGCCCAGTAAAAAGAAGAGGCTTCTTCCAAACCTGTTTAGGAGGAAGTCTGAAGCCCCCAGTCCTGACCCAGTCAATGATGACATTAACAGCTCCGATTCTGTGGTGCACAGAGAGATGGAGAAGGCACACCCATCTCCTCTGGCCTTTATCTCACAGTTCAGAAACGCTGCCTGCGTTCCTATCAGGCTCCTTCTATTTCCAGCTCCAGCCTCGCCCAAGGGATCCATGAAGTATGTCCAGTTAGTTGCTTAAAACAGGTCCTCCTGTCTGGCTACCAGATGGAAAGTCATTGTTCCAGAGCGCAGCTCTCGTGTTGTAATGAAAACGCTTGTTACCTTTAATGAAAAACATAGACCAGACCATGAATCCTGTGGCCTTTCAGACACATGTGCACAGCTGGGCAGAGACACAGAAGTGCTGGCGATGTGAAGATCCTTCATTTTCCCATGATTGCCTGACACCGAGGTTCCTGGGGGTGGGGGTGGGGGGGTGTCAGCAGAATGCTACATCAGATTTAAAGCCTGATAAAGTCAGCTTCCCACATTAGCCATTCTGGGCCAGTAAAGCACCGGGACTAAGAACTTAGAAGACAGAGCCCCTGTGAGCCCAAGGAGCCACTGTCAATGTTGAACTTTTAATGTGAAATGTCCTGCATAGGCTCATGTGTTTGCACACTGGTCTGCCACCTGAGGTCGCTGTGTCAGAAAGTTGTACAAGCTTTAGAAGGTAGAGTTTTTATTGGAGGAGAGAGGCTTCTGGGGAACAAGACTTAGGTTTTCCAGCCCAGTTCCAATGCCTGTCTGTGTCCTGATTCCCTGTCAGCGTGAGCATCGAAGGCACATACCATTGCTTCCATGCCTTCCTCGTGATGGAGGATTGCATCCCTTCTTTAAAAGTTGTTTTATACAATATAGTTTGGTCATATATTACCTCCCTCAACTCCTCCCAGATCTCTCACACATTCACTTAACTTTCTCTCACATACATATACATACATACATACATACATACATACATACATACATAAGATAATTTCTCGAAGGAGTCCCTTTGGCTTTGGCCATGTTCTCCTGAGCATAAGGCCTAGTGTGAGGTGTGGTTGAAATACCCGGTGTCACTCCCCTGGAGAGCACTGATGACCACTCATCCAGCAGGTACCAATTGCAAATAGCTTCGTGGTTTGGGATGGGGCTTCGTGCCTACTCCCCCTCCTCGGAGCTGGGAAATGTCTCATCTGAACCTGTGCAGGTCTAGTGTGTATGGCCATAGTCTCTGGGAGCTCAGTCCTGTTGGCCTTAGAAAACATGTTTTCCTTGGAGTTTGTTCACTACCTCCGTCCACTTTCCCCTCCCCTCAGATCCCTGACTCTATTCTTTAGTAAACATACACCAAAGCAAACATTTCCTCTCTTTAAAAACTGATAACTTGGGGTCACACACATCTAACTAGCTACATGGAAATAGCACATGTTTGACTCGCTAACCTGGAAGACAGAAACAGTATGGCCTGTGTCCTAGCTAAGTTAGATGAATTCACAGATCATTTAACACATAAGAAACACTCATAACATGTGACCATCATGTGTAACAAATCTACAGGATTCAAAGCCTTCTGTTTTTCATTCGCTATCCGACTGTTTTATTTCGTGCCTGCTTTTTCTACTGTGTCAATGATTTGTAATTCAAACACAAAATGAGCAGTCCCGCCGTGTTTTTAAATTAATAAAAGTGTAGATGACTAATGGGTAGGATGGGTAACTTCTTTGTCCCCCTGGAATCCAGCCCATGAAATGAACTATCTCCAGTCAGTTAGCCACCTCAAAAAGTTAGGTAGGAAGTCGGAGGGTGGGACTTCCTTCTTTGCTCCTTCCACATATCTAGAACATTCAATTATCATGTTTTGATTTTCAAAAGGAAGTGAAGTTCCCAGGCAAGAGAGTGACAAGGAAGTTTAGGGGGATTTATTGTTGGCTTATCCCTTATCTATCCCAAGAGTCCCTTGATTTATGTGGTTTATCCTATAGCTCAAGAATAGGGGTTGTTAGACTGAGGAAGAATGCAGTTCTGGGGCCAAGGTTGTGTTTTGCTGTGTCCTTGGATGGTTAAAATTCTCTTTCTTAATATATTTTCTTACCTTTAGGTTTCAGCATGATTTAATTGCCAGGAAAGCTTTGCCTATGTATCAGGACTGCGTCCAGATGCCACCTTGTGATCCTACAAATAAATCTAGTTTCAATGAAAGAAAATGGAAGGGAACTCACCCTCCCTGTTGACAAAACATCAACAGGGAAACAGGAGAACCTGAAGATGCAGTCAGGTCCTGTGAGGAGGGGCAAGGCATGGGCTACGGAGTTGCTTCCCACTAAGGTGAGGTTTTCTCGTGGGGTTTCTGTGAAGGTCTCAACTCTCAGTTGAGCCCTGGAATCACTAAACCCAGTTGTTGTCTCCCCAACACCCATGGGGGTCCTCTGCAGCTCTCTTATATCAGGTACACTCCCAGATTCCAACTTAGGTTTGACCACCTCCTCCAAGAAACACCCCACAATCTCTCACATCGAAAACATAGTCGTCAGGATATCACGGTTGAATTTCTTCCCAATATTCTTCACTTGTTGCTGGTTGTTTTGTTTTGTTTTATTTTGTTTTCTATTCCTGTCCCTACTTGTCCATAGTTGCCATAATGGAAAGGATGTTCCTCCAAGAACCCACTGTTTGCCTAGTGGCTAAGTGTATACTCAGTGCCTGGTGTTGGGCTCAGATCACTGGCTAGCTGGCTTTGGAGAATGCTGTTAAGTCTACAACATGGCTAACTTTGAGATGTATGGAGATGTGTGTGCTTGCCTGAGACCCCACAGAAAGTAGATGGTTCAACCTGGCAGGCAGGCATGGAGTCCTGACCCTGTCCCTACCTGGCTAACCTATTTGCAATCTCTTGGCTTTCGTGTTGAAAGACCTAAAGGCCTTGGCCTTTCCATTTGCTGATGAGTTGCCAGGTGGTCCCAAGCCACCTGTCATTGTGCCAAAGTCTAAATCCCCTGCCGGTCTCAGTTTTCTCTCCCTGGTAACATTCAGAGCTCATGTTGCATTAAATGGTTAAAGTGGGGGAAATGCATGTCATTAAACTCGTCAACGACAGAGTCAAGCTAGTATTAGGAAATTCTAGCACGGGATAATGCTTTTTGGCAAGATCTCATCTGAGCAGGAAGCCTGTGCTGGAGAAGGTATACAACCAGAGAGTGGGGGGCATCTGTTTGTCTTCAGTTTCTCTGGCAGCCAGGATGGCTTGTTTGTGTCAGCATGCTCTGGGATGGTAAATGTGAGCTCACAGAAAGGTCAAAGTCCACCAGACCTTTTTGCCTGCTCAGGGGCCCATCCCAGGCCTCTTCTCTCCTGCCCCCTGGTCCCTTCTAAATTAAATCACATTCCACCGCCTGTTATTGGATAATGTCTGGACAAAATACTTTTGCACACACTCCTTGCTTAAGGCGAGGCGACTGGAATGGAGTGCGGCTGGCTGCGGGCCATGGACTAATTGCTTTATGCCCATTTCCCCTCGCCAGAGGCACACCCAACATTGACGAATCCATGGCCATTTCCCAATTTTTTTTCAGGTTTCTGAAACAATCAGTGGAATATTCATTGGGGTGGGGGAACCACCTGGATAGGGTGGACAGGCAAGCTAATTCTCCACAGGCACCCGCACCTTCCACTTGGGCTGTTTAATCTCTTGTTATTTTGATCCTAGCGATCTGGGTTTTTAATTTCCTGCAATCTAGAAAGGAATTTGTTCTCTTCCTTAAGGACATCTGTGGGATCTGCCTTTCTTGTTCCAGAAGAATCCTAACAGAGATGTTTTTGTCAATGACTGGATATGTTATTAGAAATTCAGAGATTCCCGTTAACTAGAATTATTTTTCGTGACTCTGATCAACTTTCAGCTTAGTAATTCACGATGTTTAATAAGCTGTGCAGATCATTGCCAAAATTATTGATTTAATAATATTTGGTTATTAAGAATGGAGGATGGGGAGGGGTTTCTTATCATTACATCAATTTCTGTCTTATTGCCTTGCAATCCTTGAGCAGAGCCAATAATCATAAAGACCTTTAATATCTTGACATTTTTTCTTGGTAAAAGCTGGGAAATAGTTCTGAGGTTTTAAATATGATTTGCCTTCACTTTTATTTCCTATTTTGGAGACAGGGGTTTTTCTTAATGTTTTGAGCTATGGTCTCATCTTGCAGCCCAACTGACCTTGAACTTAAAATCCTCCTTCGTCCTCCTCGTAAGAGCTTGCTGGGTGATAGGCCTATGCAGCACAACTGCCTGTTATCTGCATTCTTGAGCTTCAAAGGTTACAATGAAGACATCCAATTAATCTAACGAGTTATGATCGAGACACTCCCCAAGAGTTTGGAGACACCATGCAAGCTCAGCCCCAAGTCCCCGCAGTTTCTCCAGCAGATTTCAGCGGGCTCCTTTCTTCTCCTTTTAAGATCATCTTTAATTGAATCATATTGTAATTGCTTCTGTGGTTTCCCTTCCGGGAACACACTTTACAATCTGAAATTAGAGTGGAGCTGGAAAATTCATCATGAACTTGTTTTGGCAATGTGGAGTTTCAGACCTCTTCCTCCTAGGATCTCCTGCAGAAGTCAGAGCTATGAATGGGGCAGGCAGAGATCGCTGCTTCCTCTCACTTGAAAAAAATAAGTAAAAACCAAATGTATGGACTGCATACATGCTTATTGGTTGCCTTATAATTCCATAGTCCTAGTTTTATTTTTTAACTTTAAAATCCATTTAGAGACTAACCTTGGTGCTGCACACATTTCAGTTCAACATTCCTAACACAGAGGCAGGGGGATCTCTGTGAGTTTGAGATCAGTCTGGTTTATCTCATGAGTCCCAGCCGTCTAGCCAGGACTGTGTAGTGAGACCCTGTCTCCAAATAAATTAATTAATATGACTTCTTTAGGAACTTCATTTGCAAGTTGCCCTCATTGTTGTTAGACTATCCTTATCCCAGCCTCTTCCTGCAATAACAACTGCATCTTCAGGCAATGTTCCAAGAAGAACCCTCTTTATCCCCAATTTTATTCAAGACCTAATGGCGTTGTGGCACATGTCCAAAACTTAACCTTTCAGGCTGTGAGAAATTTCCTCATACCACTGTGTCTCAATAGAAACTGAGTTCCTGCATCAAAGATAAAGGATGATCTGTATACAACCTGGGTTAAGAAGATCGTTAGAATTCCCCAACCCAGGGCTCTGTGTGTGCAAAGCTTGCTGGGAATGTGCCTTGCTGTGAGTGGATCCCTGTGTCTACTCAATGTTGAGGACAAGAGAAGAAATTCCTTAATAAAGCACATAGGTGAAAAATGGTCTATGACTTAACCAAGCCTGCAGACAACTTAGGTAAAAGCTCAGAGAGGGTCCACGGCTTCCCAGACAGATACACATCGGATCCTTGTTGTGGCCTGTAGATCCCCTTCATTGGTCAGCGTGAAAACGAGCCCTTATTGTCAGATAAAAAAATGGTGTCTCGGGGTTCCATAGTGCGGCTCAGCAAATTTAGGGCAGAACATGGATCTTCCATTGGTGTAGCCCATTTGGTGTGTGTCTCACCTTGATTTCTGCTGCTGTCAAACACTCCAGCCAAAAAGAAACTTAAATGGTTCATTTCATCTTACTGGTCTTTGGGAAGCCAAGGCAAGTCCACTTGCAATTCCACACAGCATCACCTCCGACCAAGGAACTCGTTTCACATCCAAAGAAGCATGGCAGAAGCCAGGGAGAAAGCTCCTTACTTCACAGGCTCATGCTCAGCTAGCTTTTATTTATGCAACCCAGGTCCTCTGGACTAGAGATAATGCCACCCACAAAAGGCGGGGCCTTCCTGCATCAATTAGTGTGGGCGGGGCCCTCCTGCATCAATTAGTAATCAATACAACACCTGGACACGCCCCTGGGTCAATCAGGTCTGAGCAATCCCTCAATTGAGTTTCCCTTTTCAGACGATTTCAGGTTTAACCGTCATGTTGACAATTGAAACTAACTAGGGCAGTGGATTATGTCAATGGGGAGAGGGGGTTAGAATCTGAGTGCCTTGTCTGTAGTAAAGGACATAACATGTACTTTGTTCTTTCTTTATACACATAAACACTGGTGTTTTAGATGACAATACAAAAGTTATCCCAAAGCCCCCAAGTTTCAGAAGGTCCTCCTACCTCCATGTAGAAAGACAGATAGCTACAAATCCTATTCAGGAATGCTACCTCTCAAGTACGTAAATCTTGAAATACGTAATTCTTGCATTTAAAGAACTGACTACAAGAGAGGTCCTGACTTACACCTGCTTCAGCCAGCACACGAAGGTTGAAGGAAGCAGCGTTGTGAACCTCTGCCTCGCTGGTAACTGATCAGCACACAGCTTTCCGGATCTAAGGAGGAAGTTAAAGACGGGCTCTGCCATGACATCAGCTTGAGTCCAGTACCTGATTGAGAGCTTTTATTGAGGAAAGACACAATGTTACACAGAAGCCAAGGGGATGTAGGAAGTGAACATTGTCGCTCAATTTGGAGGAAAAGCAGAGCCCTCCAGCCTGGCTTTTTAAACAGAGGTGAAACATAGACCCGGGTTACCACCATCCATGCTAATTTAGTTACAAGTTATCTCGCTTGTTCTTCCCGCTGAGAATTTGAGGCTCACGCACAAACTAGCCCCACCCCCAGAGAGTTCAAGTGCAGGTGTAGCCTTTACTGCAGCCCAGAGGCTCATCTGGTTTGTTCTCAGTGCTTAGAAGCTGGCCACTCTCAGTGTGCCTTCTCCGGTTCAGATTCTAAAATTTCCGTGATGAAGCCGGCTACCGCCTCCTGGATTTTAATATTCATTGACATGCTGACACAAACTCAACGAGAGCTTATTACCAGCATCCGTGAACTTGCGCCAGTTTTGGGAGTAGAGAAATGGATTTCACCAGAGAACGTCCTTAAAGTTATGTCAAAGCCCAATTGATCTGATGGACTTTTAATGACTTCACTGATAAAAGACCTAGTGACTTAGATCTGCTCCAGCCGGTCTGAAAGGCTGATGGCAATTTGCATGGTCTGATGAGATCCCAAATGGGAGGGATGAGCCTTCAGGTTCAAAGAGATTGCACACAGCTGACATGATGTGCAACTCCATAGGGCTAGGTAGAGAAGCCACCAGGCATGTGGGTCCTTGTGTCTCAAGACATCTAAACACAAACACCAGAGTTACAAAGCGTCAGAAGAGCTAGGTAACAGAAGGCTGAAGGGTTGAGCACAGGCACTTGCATACTCAGAGACACCAGACCAGGAAAAAGGAGAGAGAAAAGCAAGAAACACAGAGACAATTTAGGCTGCTAAGAGCCCTGCTATCGGATCAGCAGAAAGCATCTCTCACTTGCATTTTAAGCAAATCGGAGGTTTTAGCGGGACATTATCACCTGCAGAGCCCAGTAATGGGTAATTGGGTAGGGAAAAGGGCCATGCATTTCTGATTAATATTTACCAAAGTCTGTGTGTGTTTTGCCTCAAACGTTAATGACCTGGCCGATCAAGTTGAACAGAAAGGATAGTGTGGCTTGAAAATGGGGTATTGTGCTCCTCAGACACTGCCTCCTCTCTGCTTGGCGTATGATGAATGCCATTCTTTAATAGCAAACTGGTGTTCGTAAAGAACTTATTACGGAGACTCCGAGGAGCCAAGAATGAAGGAATGCCTGACTGGCATCGATCAATCAGCCCCCTTTTAAACACGAACTGATCCTTCCTTTTCAAAGTAACAGTTCACCCGAAGGTCTCCAACATAAATATGCGAGCCATCAGAGCCGTTACAGCGTCTGGTCCCCGCTCACAGCTCCACGTACATTTGGGGAGAAGGGGGCCCCCACCATTCCTAGTGGGGGTTAATTATTGGCACCTGCCAAATAATGATAGCCAAACAGCAAAGAATAGAGTCGTGTTTAGTTAAAGATCTGCATCCTCGGAGATAGAATTCAGGTGGAAGCAGCCCCCGGAAAGAGCTGGCCAATGAACCTGATGTAGTGGCTACAGACGGTTCACTTCTTGGGCCTGGTTGGTTCACTCTGGGGCCACATGGTACTTGGGGTGATGCTGTTTTCCTTGCTCAAAAACCTCTATTGTGTGGCAGTTTGTCTTTTTTTTTTTTTGAAACAGGGTTTCGTATAACCCAGAATGGCCTCAAACTGGGCATGATGCCAAGAATGACCTTGAACTCCAGATCAGATGCTCCTGCTCCTTCTCCCAGGGCTGGGACTATAGGTGTTTGTCACCATACACAGTTTTAAAGACTAGAAAGCAAGGTTTCTTCCCTGTCTACCTGACACTGGGCTGGGCTACCCTTTGCTATGCTGAGACGCCTCAGCACAATTTCCCTGGGACTCCTCAACACAGAGATCAGAGCCTGGAAAGTATGGACAAGTGAGTTAGCCTTCTTCCATAATTCCTCATTCGTCCAAACGCCCTCTCCCTCCATGCCCTGCTCCACTGTAAATTCCCCTGAACTTTGTATGTTTGAATACATACATACATACATACATGCATCTACCCAGAGGTTGAAAACTTGAACTCCCAAACTTCATGGGCTCAGTTCCTTCTCTTTTTCGTGACAGCCATGTGATCTTAAAAGAGGAACTCTCAACTTCCCCAAACCTCAGTTTGCTCATCTGTAGTCTACAAAGGGATTTCACAGGAACCTGTCACGTAAGGTCATAGGTTACAAACTACCTGTCACGTAACACATGTGTGACTACCATGTTTGGTGTTCTTTTGTCTCTTGAATGGAAAGTTTCCACTTCCTCCTCCTCTACAGGCATGGTTTGTGTCTCTCTCAGGCCCTTTGCAGCATTACAGAATCTACTTTGTGAAACAAAGTTAGGGTATGTCGTGTGACCACTCCTAGACAATAGGCTAAAGTACTGAAAGCTGAGGCCATTTAACATAATGAGAGCCTCTGTGTGTGTGTGTGTGTGTGTGTCTGTGTGTATGTCTTTATGTATGCATGTATGTATGTAATGTATGTGTGTATGTATGTGTGTATGTGTGTCTTTGTGTGTGTCTATATGTATGTCTTTATGTATGCATATATGTATGTATGTAATATATATGTGTGTGTGTATGTGTGTGTATGTGTGTATGTATGTGTGTCTGTGTCTATGTATGTGTCTATGTGTGTGTGTCTATGCGTGTATGTGTCTGTGTGTGTGTGTGTGTGTGCACGTGTACATGAGTACTCTTGTACTGCCCACTTCTCCCTGAGGGATTATGAATGGATCTGAATTCCCCCACTTCCTCCTGAGTAGAAAGATGCCCTAGCATGTGTGTCGGGCATCCTTGGGTTCTCAGCTGGTTAGAACTGATGTCTGTGAAGACATGCTTTCAAAACCTGCTGTTTTCTTCTGACTCCAGATTTCTTCAGCTGAAAGAATGTGTCTGTAGTGACTCCTGCCCCTTCTTCTCCCAGCACAATAATTCAAGAGAAGATTTCTCTTCATCAGGATGGGGATGGCATTTTCTCTGTAAATAACAATTTGCTTAAGTATAGACTTCTGAGTTGGATATAGTGCCCAATGCCTATTATCCAAGCACTTAGAGCTAGAGGCAAGATGATTATTGTGAGTTCAAGGCCAGCCGGAATGAATACATACATACATACATACATACATACATACATGCACATATACATATGTCCCTATATACATGCATATATATATGAAATATGGATTTCTACATTTCAGCTTTTTTTATTTAGAACTCTACCACCGGGGCCTGAGAATCTGAATTTTAACTGCATTCCATCTCAAGTTCCCAGGCACTTATTTTGAGAACTGAAGTTTAAAATAAAGCATCATGAAGCCGAGAGGCGTTTGCATGTGACACCACCCCTGAGCGCCTGAGCCTGCAAGTTCTCCATTTTTATGAGGGGAGCAGGCCAGAGTTATTTTCCTCCTTGCTCTCTGTTATGTTTCAGGTAGTGAAATGATGTAAACGGAGGGATTTCATTTTTTAAGTGCAAAGGTCGTATCTGTACTCCACGTTCCCGGCTCTTAAAATCAAGGCACCAGAGCGGGGAGAAGGCAGGACCGAGCTTTCAGCCCCAAGCTGGAAGGCGCATGTGCAGTGCCGGAGACAAAGGGAGGCGCAGGCAACAAGTTCTGAGAATAGTTTCTGAGTATCAGGAGTCGAGAGCGAGTTTAGATTACGCTGTTCTGGAAGCTTCTATCACCAGGTGCACCAAAGAGGCTTCCATATGGCTTCAATATCCTGAGGGGGCGGAGTCCCGATGCATAGTTGAGCCTAACCCAAGGCTATGAAATAATCCATTCTTGGTCTATTTCTAGATGATGAATCTTTCCTCCATATCCAAGCCCTATTTAATGATTAATTTGAGTTTTCCCACAGCCACGAATCTGTATCCTCAGGAGTAATGGGGCCCATGTCCGGGTGATTTATTTAGAAACAAAAGCTGAGAGTCTACTCGGTCCCCTCCCTCCTCTTCACTGTTCGCCAGCAACCTCATCCCTTTCCTCCTTCCTCTTCCTCTGGTTCTCAAGAAAACTCTGTCTTCTGCCATCTCACAGCTTGAGTTCTTTCTAGTATCTCTTCCTAACAGGGCACTCTCAAAGTGAAGCCCTGGGGCTGGGAAAATGGCTCAGACAGCGGGCAAAGCAAACGCTTCCCTGGAAGATGGGAGGACCTGACTTCAGATCTCCAGGGTCACAGACACATAAAGATGGAAGGGGAGAACATATGCAGTCCATCTGTCTCTCTCTCTGCATATAGGCCTCTTTACCAAGCCACCCTTTGCTCTATCTCCGTCAGCAACGTCCCCCATTCAGTAGATTTTCAACCCTGATGAATCATCTCAGCATCTGTCCAGTGATCGCCCCTCCGAGCCCAGCCCACCTGTCTAGACGACAGTGCTTGTGGAGCTGAGCCTGTGTGTGCCGTGCGCAGCCTCAGTATGCCGTGCGCAGCCTCGGTGTGCCGTGTGCAGCCTCCATCCACGTTTACTGTGGTATAACTAGCATGCCCCTTGCTTTATCATCCTCTGTGTTGATCGGTGCTTTTACTTCCTTGGCTGCTATGAGAACGGAAGCACACAGTCAGTCGACTTTGTGGGACTTGGAGAGATGTTCCATCCCCTTCTCTGGTACAATGATTTTTCTCTGTCTTTACCCTGATGGCCCGATAGATGTCACGGCTCCTCAAGACATTCGCTTTCTTGGGTTCTCATCATAGCTCATCTCTAAGCTCATGGATCTCAACGTGCAGCCTGCAAGCGAGGCTTAGGAGTAGAGATGTAGTCAGAGCCTCAAACTATTAAACCACATTAGCACACTGGGGGGGGGGGGGTTGGCTCAGCGAGCACAAACGACACTTGGAGTTCAGATCCCTGGAACCCACAAAAAAAGCCAGATGTGTTAGCACAAGTCTGTAATCCCAACGAGCAGTGGAGAGGGGGAGAAATCCAGGAAGTGAGGGCCAGCTAGGCCGCTACCTGATGGTAAACAAGAGGCCTGCCTCAAAGTGGAAGGCAAGAACTGACTCCACGTGTGTCCTCTGACCTTCACACATAGACAGGAACACACACATACACACGCACGCGCACATTTTTTTTTTAAAGTTTAGCTTAAAACTTCAGACTTTAAAATTTCCAATATCTAAATTTTGTTTGTTTGGATCCTGAACATCTTGCCATGCTATACTCTTGTTTCCACTTGACCATGGCTAGCTGGAGCTGAATGAGGTATAACTCACTGCAGCTGGTAGTGTCTGGCCCCTTTGGACATCTGAGATTGTCTGTCACTCCTGGGAGCCGTCCTTGACTTAATTCAGAGTCTACAAAACAGTTGGGTCCGATCCCCACCTGGCCTGAATGTGGCCCGTTCATCTATGGCTGACTCCCAGATACGTTCCTCAAGTTCAGCCTTAACTGGGTGTTACTGGTTAATCTCCATTACTGAAGCCCAACTCTCCCTTCTCCAGTGTAGCATGACCTTCAGAATGTACTATTCCATGTTTGTACTGAGAATTCTTTTCTTATTCACTATGTGTGTATATGTGCACATATCCCATGCTTGTGTGGAGGTAAGAGATTGACACTGCAGATCTCCCTCTATAGCTCTCTGGCTTATTTTCTAAGACAGGGTCTCTCTCTGAAGATGAAGTTCACTGATTGGCTAATAGTTCACCTACCCCTAAATCTATGTGCATCACCATACTCAGCTTTACACAAAAGTAGAGGCTGGAGAGATGGTTCGGTGGTTAAGTGCACTGGGTGCTTTTCCAGAGGACCTGGGTTTGATTTCCAGATCACACCATTTATAGCTCCAGTTCTAGGGAGTCCAGCGCCCTCTTCTGGACTCTTTAGGCACTACATGCACATGGCATACCTATGTATGTGCAAACAAAACATTTTTTAAGTGTGTACTTGAGATTCAAACTTGGATCCTCAAGCTTGTTCAGCAAGGACTTTAACCCTAGACTGGGGATTCAAAAGGGAAAGATGTTATGCACCAACACCGTTGAGAATCACTGTCCCATGATAAAGATCTAGTCACATAATAAAAACACTCAAGCCTTAGCCCTAGCTGAGAGCCTATTGTTGGGTGATGGCTGCCAAGGGAGAGATAGTCACTTTTTCAGAGATGGGTCCCTGGTAGGGTGCTCATGGTCCAGAGGTCCAGTGTGCATGTAGGCTGCAGTGCCTGGACTCAGTAGGCTGTATAATAACAATAATAATAGTAATAATAATGACATGAAATTAGGAAGATGTGAGGGGGTCCCCTCAGGAGGATTTAGGGGGGGTGAATGGTAGAAGAATGTATTATATGAATATTAAATTCTCCAAGAGTAAATTTAAAATATCAGATATAAAGAATTTTAAAGTTTTTTTTTAAAAAATAAATACAATGGTTTTAAAAGGAAAGCAAGCAAGGCAGGTGAACACCCCAACTTAGGACATGGTGGCCAGCATAAAGGATATAACCGCGGGGAAGGGGAATAGAACCACTGTGAATCCAAGCGCCTTGCAGAGGAACACTTAGAGGCCGCTGGGCATCACGGTAAAATAAAGTCAAACGCATGCAAAGCCTAAAATAACGTTAAAGAAAGAGCTTGTGGATCCCGGCTGCCTCTGATGCCCAGGTGAAGGGATGCCGAGGGTTGTGGGAGTCGATACTTGCTCTCCTTGGGGGTAGTCTGAGCCAGGTAGCAGCAGACGAATAAATACAAATGACCTGCACTGTTGAGGAGAAGGGGAGCTCAGAGGATGCAAGGGAGGATATGGAGAAGAGAAGACAAAAGAGAGTAACGAGAGAGAGAGAGAGAGAGAGAGAGAGAGAGAGAGAGAGAGCAAGACAGAACATGCCATGGGGGGGGGGTGTGGAGGGGGGGGAAGTGAAGACAGAAATGTGAGGCCATTACAGGAATTTAGGAAATCAAGGTAGAATTGGGAGCTGACTAGCATGTCACATGAGTGAGGATATATCTAACACAATGTCTCTACATCTTATGACATATTACTCTTAGCCAGGAGAGGGCAGACATTCAGTCGATGGTCACATGATAGGCGCCTATCATTCCTCGATACATATGCAGGGAGAAAGAGTGAGCAGAGAGATTGTATCCGTCAGGATGAGCTACATTTTGCTGCCACGACAAACAATTCCTAAATCTCCAAGGCTTTAAGTGACAGGAGTTGGTTTAATAAGGAGCTTTCTCCATCTAAGCCAGTTGCTCTCTGAAACACGAGGATCACTATGGGGTGGGGGTGGGGGTGTAGGGGCGGTTCTGATGCTATTCTCCAATTGGTTCTTGATCTGTCAGTAAAAAAGCTATGGCCAATTGCTGGGCGGAAAGGATAGGCGGGACTTCCGGGTCCCTGGAGAAAGCAGGGAGATGCAAGAAAAGGAGAGATCACCGTGCTTCTGATGGACAAAATTTGGCCAACCACGTGAGACGTTGTAGGGAATGACCACACAGGTTGCTCCTACAGGCCAGCAATCGGGGGTATCTAGCAGGGACTAGATGTAACTGAGAAACTAAAGTTTAGAGCAGGTGGAGAGGGGCGGAGATAAGAATATTAATAAGGGCACGATTTTACAGGCAGGAGAGAGTAGCGTCCAGCAATAGTGTGAAAGGCAAGTTGAAATTGAACAACGGGGTGTGTGTGTGACGCGTATGGGACACACATGCCAGGGGCGTGCCCGGAAGCCGGAGGACACCTTCCAGGAGTCTGCCCTTGCCGTCTACCATGTTGAGGCAGGGTTGCTTTTGTTCTGTGTTGTGTTTCCTGAGCCAGGTCAGCTGGCCCGGCTGGCATCTGAGAAGTCTCCTGCACCCACCTCCCGTTGTGCCTGACTACAGAACACAGCCACTGCAACTGGCTTTTTCAGTGAGTTTCAGGACTTCAGCTTGGCTCCTCAGGCTTGTGTGGCCAACACCATTTGCCAGTTAAACTCCCTCGGTGGTCCTGCTTCGTTGCATACTGTACTTACTGTATATGGTGGTAGTATGCATAGCAATGTGTGTGGAGGTCAAAAGAACTTTGTGGCGTGTGTCTCCTGCACCTCTGTGGGTTCTAAGAATCTAACTCATGACATCGGGCTTATGTGGTAAATGTTTTTTTGCCCAGTGATCTAGCCTGCCAAACCCCACCCTTAAATTTGTATTCAGATTCAAGGAGATTCTAGTAAGAAATTCATGGCATGAACATAAACTTTCCTCTACTGACATTGCAGGCATGGGTCTGAACATAATCTGACGTTTCCATTCAGGAGAAGGCCTGGGAATGAGGTAGGCAAGAAAGGGAGCCACAGGGCAACTTCACAAGCCCCGTGCTGTGCAAGCCTCTGATGTCCACAGAGCCTAAGTCTGTTGCAAGGGGGCTGAAATGACAAGTCTCCATGCCATCCTCCCCCCTTGCCGGTGAGTCTGGTGTCAGGGAAATGGAAAAAGGTGGTCTCCATATTCTCTCTGGCATCATATCTTCTGTCTGTAGACAGTACAGCTTACAGCAGATTAACCATCTTGGCATCTCCAGAGAAACCCAGGAGAATGATGTTTGCTGACATTATCAGGAATTCCTGGAGGGCAGTTCTCTTGCTTTTCCCCTCTTTGGCTTTCCAGAATCTGTTTGTTTGTTACCGCTGTAGAGTTGACTCTCCTTATTCTGTTTCTGCTTATCTCCCCGAAATAGTTTTACGTATCTAACCATATTAAATCCACTTATTTACCGTCTGTTTATCTCTCTTTGGTGTGTTGAATGTTTATTTATAAGCCACTCATGTATCTAAAATTTACCTGACGGTTGCTTGTCTTCTCTGTTTGCTGGCATGTGGCCGATGGGGCCCCGCATACATTTGCTACATTCAGATAATAGGAGTCTCTTGGTAAACATAACTGTTTAAAAGCTCCAAAGAGAGGCCCAGAATAAATACAAGGTAAATAAAGTATTCTTCTGCACCCAGAATCTGCCCTGATAATACCCAGAAAAAAAGGAAAGACCCGTGCCCTAGAACTGACTTTGAGTATCTGTTTGAACAATGACAGAACACAGCTTTCTTTAAAAGCTAATCCTCTCCCTACCTTGTACTTTTGATACCCCAGGCTTCTCCTCTTATCACAAATTAGTAAGTATTAGACTTTGTAAGACTACCCGCCTATGGTGTCTGAACCCCATGCAAAGATCCGACTGTGAGCGGACTATCCAATCTCACTCAACACTGGCTCTCTGACATGCAGCTCAGTGCAGAGTTCACGGCCAAAAGTCAATATTCACATCCCTCAGTGTGGTGGGTACCCAAGCCCATCTCAGCCACAGTTTTTGCTTTCCAAGCCTGATCAGCGTAGCGGTTGAACATTTACTTGCTATGTGGTCCATGGATAGAGATCTTCAGTGGAGGGTCAGAATCCAGTGAGTGCTCAGAAGCCCAACCTCGAAGCCACACACCAGTCATGTGCCTCCGGCCTTACTACAGGGGCGGGGGGAGGGGGGATTTGGACACATTGGTTACATCCTCTAACCTCTAGGATCCCATCAGGAACAGACACAATGTGGACATCCCCTAGGAGTGTGTCACAAGGAAAGAAAAATGAGAGGAGCCACGCTGACTGTTCCAGGAACAGTGAATGGTCAATAATCAATAGTGAGTGTTGCTTCCACTGCTGTGGGGTCAGACACTCGCTCCCTCTGACTATCTCTGTCAGCAGGTTGGGAAATGTGGGTGCAAGGGCTTGGGGATGACTCAGTCGGTCAACTGAAGTCTGAAATTGATCCTTCCAGAGTATGTATTAAAAATCCTGGAGAGATGGTACATACATAATTATAAGCCCAAGATCACGGAGGTGAAGTTGGATGGATCCCCAAGGCTCGCTGGCCAGCCAGCTTAAATTATTTGGGTAGCTGTAGGCCAGTGAAAGAGCCTGGCTCAAAAAATAAAATGGATGACAGCCCAGGAAGGACACCTGAATCTGACCTCTGGTCTAGGCACATGTGTATATACGCAAGTACACACTGCACAAACATGGGTGTGCACAGGTGCACAGTACACACGAGCATAAACACACACACACACACACACACACACACACACTCACACACATAGGTATGAGATAGACACCTCAATGAGACTGAGTATTGGCTGACTTCAGCTCCAAGTCTCCCCCAAACGGCCGCCTGTGCACAGAAGAAGCAACCCGTGAGGTTGACACACAAATCTCATCCCCATGAAATCCCTCTGAGAGAAGGGGTGGGGAGAGACATGATTATTGGGTCCTTCTGCTTGAATAATGCCATGCCTGGGGTATGTATGTGTTCGCCTCCAGCAAATTCTGAGGCATGCACAGCAATTGGGCTAAGTAGGAGCTTACGGATGTTTGAAAAGCATCCCCTGCAATGCTGATACAGAACTCGAAGACCTGGGCTAGGTTTCAGACTGAGCCATCTTCCCTGCATGAGGTAGTGTGTGCTTTGGACCAGGGCGAGGTGTCCCATGAGGAGATCAAGTGAAACCGTGTTCCCCTTTCATCGTTCCCTCTCCACGCATGCAGCACACACTGTCAAAGTCCTACTTCATGTTAGGCACCGGGCTGCGTATTTGCCCTCGTGGATCGTAATTTCTAGAATAGAGGGAAACCTTAAACATGCCTTGCAGTTTGGGATAGTGCCTAGGAGATGGGGGTGGGGGTGGAGAGAGTGGCGGGGCGGGGGCGGAATCTGGAAATTCTCTAGGCTGGCTAGCCTGGGGACCAAAGAGAGCCCACCTCAACAAGATGAATGGAGAGAATTGTCATTGTCCTTTGACATGGACACACACACTACACACACACACACACACACACACACACACACACACACACCATATAATAAAAAATAATAATTAAAATAATTAATAAACTTAAAATCAAATCCAGAGCTGAAGACAGTCAATACATATTCTTTGGATAGATGAGCACAAATACGAATTTGTGTATCGATGGGTAGATCTGCTCACAAAAGGTGTTCCATAGTGACACACACACCTAAAAATATCTTCAAGGACTAGAAGGAAGCAGCCACCTTCTTTTGCCGTCCGTCTGTCTTTCTCTCCTCTCTTGGCTCTGACCAGTCTGCTTTGATCCTGGCTCTTCAGACTGTCACCTGCCCCACCTTAGAGAAAGAGAAATCCCACCTCTGCACACCATCAGCTCCAAGCACCCCTGCAGACAGCAGGAGGAAGGGGTGTCTCTCCCTACTGGCTGTGCATGTTCGCCCCGAACTGAGGCCAGGGTCCTGCTCTGGCCATCACCGTGGGTGAGTCCGCAGATCTCAGACCAACAGCACAACAGCCTAGAAACATCTGTGCATACCTTAGTCTAGGACAGACCAGGGTGCTTATGCAAGCCACATTCCTTTCTCGGAGTTCTGGAACATGAGGGATCCACTTCTAACATGGAAGAGCAAAAGGATGGGAAGTGGGATAGGAAGACAGGAAATTACCCTAAATCTTACTTTAAGGTGCTGACCCCATCATGTGAACTACACATGCATGCATGCATACAAACATACAGTTACCACCCCAGATCTACCCCACCTACACACACACACACACACACACTCACCACTCCACCTCCACCCCAGACTTAAATGCTTCCCCAAAGCCTTCCCTCACCATACTGTCCCATGGGGGTCAGGCTTGGAGATACACACAGAAAGTTGCCATCCATCACATATGGCAAGCTCTGCCTTTGCCCTCCCTCTAGGTGCCTTTAAGAGGTGGTAGGAGGCACCCATTCCCTCCTTAGCAAGTATACATAAAGTGGCCTAACATAGCTTAGGCCCTTTGTCTACCAGACAAGCCACTCAAACAGCCAGTGAGTATCAGAAGCCGTTCTAGGCTCCCGGGTGTTAGAAGAGAAGAGGCCAGCCCAAAGTGCCTGTCCTCTAGTGAGGGGACTTGGACAACACTCCTGTGAAGGAAGACCAGCGACCAACATAAAACATCACGGAAAGAACTTTAGGTTGAACAGAAAAAGCCTTGGTACAATGTGGCAGCCACACGTGCAGCTATCCAAGACAACAGTTACCACAGAAGTCGCGCCATAAGGGCGAAGGGTCCTCAGCGCACTCACTGGCGCTGCCTCATACTCAGGAGTACAAATTGACACAGCCAGGATCACGACAGAGGCAAGCCCATCCCACCGCAATCCCACGCTGCTCTCTTAATCTTCTGTCTCTGCAATGGGCCCAATTCACATTTCTGCACAATCTAAAGAATGTCTTGTAAAAATTTCCCTTCGTTCGCCAGTCCCCTCATCACCAAAGGGGAGAAATGGCAGTCAGGCAAGGAGCTTGAGAGGGGTCCATCTTCATGAAGACATGTGACAGCTATGCTACTCAGGAGTGACAGACTCATCTTCCCCCTTGATCACGCGGAAGATCTGTGGAATTGCACAGTAACGGGTTGTGTTGTTGATCCTAACTTCTTGATTGACAAGCTCAGAAAAATCTCCTGGTACATTTCTGGGGTAGACTAAATATCCAGGTAGGAAAGCCAAATGCCTTTTGAGGACCTACCCTGTGCTGGGGAAAACCTTACCTGCAGAGCTACATACTGAAGCGTCTGAGGGCTCTTGAAGATATTTAGAAGGATTTCCTAAGAAATGAATACAGTTAAACCAGGGAGGTGGAATTGGAGTGATAAACTGAGAAGAAGGTGGGGCAAGAAAGAATGGAAGGGCGGGAAAGAAGGGACATCCCAGTTCCCTCAAGTCTATTAGAAGCAGAACCTGAGGTGGGGGTCTGGGAACAGGCACCTGATTGAGGGAGGAGTCTCAGAAGTGAAGGCCACAGGCGAGAGCTGGTCAAGAGTACGAGGTACAGTCTCTACTAAGTCCCTGTTCGTATCAGAAGCACAGGCCAAAAGCTCGGAGATACGCATCATGGTGCCTGTGTTCTTTTTGTGATCCAAGACAGGCTTTTGATCGCCCATGTCAATCAGCCAAGAATTTCACGGAGATGCCCTGACATCCCACTGCAGATAACTGCCATGCTCTAAGGATAATCTCTGGAGCAAACTCAGAGGGGACATCCAGCAGACAGCAGTAAGGTGGCACCTTAGAGGAGAGCATGGTGGAACCCGTGGGGCATCCAAAGGGGAAATGCATACATCCATCGGCTTAATCACTAACTCTTTATTTGATCTCTGCTGGGTACCTGCTGTGTCCCAGCAGTCAGAGTGACAATTGAGGCCACATATGGTAACAAAACACTTGGTGTGTGGCAGATTATGGCAGATTCCAACTGCAGTATGCAGTACCTTTCGAATATCCCCAGAAGTCTGAAGCTGGGTTTTAAAAAGAGAATGGAACTGGGAGTGAAGCTCAGTGGTAGCGTCTCGCTTAATATATGTCACGTTCCTGGGTCCCAGCAGTGACAAGAGGAGCCTGTTATGTTAAAGGAGAGATGTTTGGAATACTAGCTTGATTATGGTATATTTTTGTGACTATTATGATGTGTCTTTTAGAATTAAATTGCACTTGGAAGTCCCTTGGGTTTGGTTGGACTTATCAGTCTGGAGTTTCCTTCCACATTTGTCAGGGGTGTCTACTGAGTATCTCTCGCCTGGTGATAAAAATGTGGCTAAGTAGATCCAAATCTAGTACCAGGGTCTTTTAATAGTTTGAGAATGTCTACATTTTATTTTGTGTTTGATAAAACACCTGTAGCTAGACATTCCTGTTTACATCTTCCTCTGATATCCTGTCCTAGTTTGATTTCTGTTAGTAATACTTCTTATACTTCTGAGTCACAGTAGGTCATTAAGGGACATCAGAACAGGAACTCAAGCATGAACTTGAAGCAGAAAGCATGGAGGAATGCTACTTCTTAGCTCACTTGCTGAGGCTAGCTAGCGTTCAGCTAGAGTTCTTAAACAGCCCAGGACTATCTGTCTAGGGAATAGTGCTGCCCACAGTGGACAGGGCATCCTACATCAACTGATGATCGAGACAACCCATCACATGAATAATCACAGGCCAGCTTCATCTAGGAAATACCTCAGTTGAGATTCCCTTCTCAGGTGACTCTAGGCTTTGACAAGTTGGCAATTAAAGCTATCTAGGACATGCCCAAAGTCTCACAAGGTACAATTCCTCCCTGTCCCACTTCCTCTGGTTAACTGATGCTGTATAGACATATTGCCTCCCTTTACGCCCCCCCCCACCCCGCCCCTGATATAATTCTCATCGTCTTTCTTTCTTCATGTGGAAAGATCAGGAATACAAATCCATAGGCCACATCATAAAAAGGGAAAGAAATCCAAATGGTTTGAACTGAATCTCCCGTCAAGCAATTCTTCCCCCTCAGATGTCACTCCGCACAGATTTTACAACACAGCAGTGGGCAGAAGTATGATAATCGTTCAAAACATAATTGAAAGATTTCAAAAGTTGAGCTGGAAGCATTTTTTGTCAGGGTTTATTGCGACTGTTTTGTGTCTTAGGGGGAAAAAAAGTTTATGAAAGTTCTGTGACAAGAAGGATAAATTATGGAACCATAAGAACGGGAAATAAATGGATCCTAGAGTCTGACAAACGGGGCAACCATGAGAACATATAATTTTAGAACACAAAAAAAGGTAACTAAATTTGAAAGATTGCATTAGTGTATCATTTTCTGTATATGAGCCATTAGAGGGAAAAAGTGGAAATTACACCCTGTAACAAAGTAAAAATGTTTTCAGTGTTTAAAGGTAATTTTGTAATACTGCTACTATTACTTAAACTCTTACCTCTTATGAAAACCCAAAGACGGGACCCCTGGTGATATTACCTGTGTCTTAGGCAGAGAGCAACGATTTGAATTCCATTCAAATACATTTGTATTTTGCCGAGTGCTATCAAGCCGCAAGTTGCATAATTTGCCACATAAGTGAAATAGATACTTTTCTTCTACACATTTATCACTCTCCTGTGGGCTTCATTACTGACAATCAAATCATAGGAGATGTGCGAAATTACCAGGGATGGTCCTATTTTCTCATGATGTTCGATACAAATAGTTCTTCGCAAATGGCTTTTCCCTGTTTTTTTTTTATTTGCCACCACACATTTTTGCTACCCTTTCCAGAGTCTTACTAAAGTTCCAGAGATAGAATGCTTGATTTCCTACTCCCCCCACACCCCTTAACAAATAAGTGGGAGTCCTTGGAAAACAAATATTTCTATTTGGGGAGAAATTAAAAATGCTTCCGACAGAGGAAGTCGGCACTGTTTACAAGTAATTCTTTAGCTGTGACTCCCTAGCTGTGTTTGTGTGTGTGTGTGTGTGTGTGTGTGTGTGTGTGTGTGTGTGTCTTATTAATAGGTGATGGTGGATGAATGGATAGGTGCTATCTCAGGTTGTCATGTCCGTTGCATGTGTGTCCATCTGTCTCTGTGTCTGTGTGTACAATCAAGGGTGTGCACATATGTGTAGGGTGCACATGTGTGTATGGTATGTTTGTGTGTGTGTGTGTGTGTGTGTGTGTGTGTGTGTGTGTGTAAGTCATCAGTGAACATCAGTTGCCCTTTTCATCTCTCCTTAGTTTTGAAGTCATGGTCTGGAGTGCATCTCACTGGCTTGACTTTCTGACCGGTACACCCAGGGATCCTCCTGCCTCCTCCTCTCTAGCTTTAAGATTATAGCTGCACCCTGCCACCCTAGCTGACTTTTAAACATGGGGCTGAGGAATCAGCTTCAGACTTGTACGGCAACCACCTTTCTGATTGAGCCATCTCCACAGTCCATCGCTAAGCCATCTTGGGGCTGGGATTTAAGGTCATATAGCAAACTGGGAGAGCAAAGCTGACAGCGCTGTCTTTGCAACACTCCTGCCTTTCCACAGCATGGGTGTCAAGGAATTTTCAGAACTCATGTCTTTTGAGACAGGGACAGTGACACCCAGCTGTTGGCACTGCACATTTTTATTGGCCAGACGACAGGGAGCAGTGGGATCTGCATTAAACTGAACAGAAGCAGCAGCTGACCCAGCCCTGTGCAATGTGACCATTTGGGAAGTGGGTTATATTTCCCTTTTATTACCCTCTAAGAGAAACCAGAAGCATGCATTCCTTTTACTCTGGGATAGATATCTTCTGGTTTTAAAAAAAAAAACTGACAATACGTTTTATTTACACAAACCCCAAATGAGTTAAAGAAAATATATCTCCCAAGAAGGCACTGGAGGATGCCAGGGGACAATGTCCAGACAAGCGTCTTCAGTGAGCATCTGGATGGGGCTGAGGCCACTGTTCTCTCACTTCCTGGCCTTCTAATTGATCACTATGTTCAGCAAGATGAGCAGAACACTAGACTCCTAATCTATGATGGAGTCTTCTTCCCAGAAAGTTGAGCCGGTGGCCCTCAGAGAATGCCCATCTGGAGGGACGAGAAGGACGTTTCTTGGAAACAGCACATAGCCCATGAGTCCCTGGCAAGTCAGCCATGATGTGCTCTGGGGCCTCCAGGCCAGGCTGTGAGCAGGCGTGGTCTGACAGCTGCCGCAGCTCAGCCCTAAGGTGCTGGCTGCCTTTTGCTGAGCAAATTTCCCCACCTCCTGTCCCATCTCTTCCCTCAGGTAAAGATCTCCTTTGCACCCAGTGTGGGGAGGAAGGACTGGAGACTCCCACTCAATTGTGGTCAAGTCACTGTTTCTCAACTGGCCCCCAACCTTCTAGAGACAAAAGCCAGGGACAATTGTACTGGGTCTCTGCCTTTTAGTCACATGCTAATGACCGAGCTGGTAACTATGGGAAAGGCTTAGCAACAAAGGGCAGGTTATCTTCACAGGAAGACTCTATCCTCTCCCACCACTTCTATAGATTTCATACCAGAACTGTGTCTTATGAGATGTCAGGTGCTTTTTTTTTTCAAAGAAATTTCTTTTCTGTGCCTCTATGTGTGTGTATGTGTGTGTGTGTGTGTGTGTGTGTTATATCATTTTATTCAGAGACTTGAGGGTGGGAAGATCTGAAGAGGTCCACAGGATCTTATGTCCTCTTTCAAGCAGATCTTCCTACCTTCCTCATTGCAAGAAGCCCAAAGCAATTTCTTGGAAGGAAATGTTATCTGTATCAGTCACTATTGTCAGGGAAATGCTGTGTAACAAACATCCCCAAACCTCAGTAATGTAAAGCAAGAAGCAGGTCTTCAGCTCAGTAGTCTGTTGGAAGTCCAGCTGGGCTGGGGTAGGCCGGGCTGCACCAGATTCAAATGATTTAGTTCAGAAACCTGTGGTGAGCTTCCAGGTCCGCTACAAGGCTCTGCTGGTGTGGGCAGGAGCCCCTGGCATGTTTGTAAAGTGGTGAACCATCAGTTGGATGACGTTGGTCTCATTGAAGATGAAGCCAGGTGGCTCTCATCTCGGGGCCACCTAACTCAGGCATCTTTACCATGTAGCAACGGCAGCAAGTCAGACTTCTGTCTGAATCCCATGTGCTGACATTCTAATTGACAGGACGTCACATGTCACATTGAGCAGGAGAGGGAGAAAACACAGTGGAGTCAAGGGCGGATGTCAAGATGAGAGGGCAGAAATTCGGAGGCCCACAATGCATCTGGCCACTCCATGGACCTGGAGCCCAGAGGAAGGGAGCATTTCAAATAAGGGCAGAGACAGCCAGAGAAGAGGCTGGGCCCTCAACCCAGGCATGCCCTGGGAAGCCTGTGGCTCCAAAGCTGCCCTTGGAAGCACAAACATCCACTACTTTCAGGGCTATGAAAAAGATTCTCTGTGTTGAGGTAACATCTTCCAGGCCAAATAGAGTGTTAACTGCCTAGTTCATTCAGTTGTTAGAGAAAGCCAACTTCAAGCCCATACTTTCTAATTTCTGCTAAACATGTACAGTCATCTCTGTGCTCTCTTCACCTGTGTTGTCAGAGCTTGGTGAAGTACAGCCTCTAGCCATTCTTCCCTGGGAGACAGGACTGTGTACAGCCTTACTGGCTGTGTGACCTTGGCTGTGTTACCAACCTCTCTGAGCCTGCTCTGTGCTTTCAGTAAAGCAGAGGACGGATTATTGATGGAGATGAGATGAAGTTTACATGTGGGGAGCTTTAGCAGTGCCTGGCTTGTGGCAAAAGCCCCTTAGGCATGTTTGCTTGTTTGCTTCATTCATTCATTCATTCATTCATTCGAGACAAGGCCTCAGTATGTAGCTCTGGCTAGCCTGTAATTTTCTATGTAGACCAGGTTGCCCTTGAACTTATGAAGATTCTTCTGCTTGCTGAGTGCTATATGAGTGTTTTTGCTTGCACATATGTGCACTATGGATGAGCCTGCTGCCTGCAGACGTCGGAAGAGGGCGTCAGATCTACTGGAACTGGAGATATGGGCAGCTGCGACCCACAGAACAGGTGCTGGGAATTCAATCCCAGCCCTTTGCAAGAACTCCAGTTGCTCTTAACCACTGAGCTATCTCTCCAGCCTTGCCTATGGTTATAATCAGAGAAGCCCTAAGCTTCCCATGAAGGTCAGTGAGACCCAGGTTCTAGGGTTGGTTTGTTTTCTGACTGTCTTTCTTCAGAATGACTGAAACCATCACACTCTTGAAGTCTGGGAGCCCCGGATTAAAAGCCTGTGTTCTTGCCACCTCTGCAGATTCATTTAAAACCATCTTAACCTCCAGGCACAAGAGCTCTGCCTTGTGAAAGCCCCTCCCCCATAGTACACACTCATGGCTCAGAGATGGCACTGTGGCATCCACAAGGAGATCGAGTGTCATATTGTCATGTGGCTTCCATCCACAGGATAGGAGGGAGGCTCTGTGAGTGCCCCTGATATAATGCCCCACAAATGGTTGGGACTGTGCAGGGGAGAAATGTTGAAAGCAGGGTACCACTGACCTAAAAAAAAAAATAGCTGTTGTCACAGGACAGAGAAGCCCTGTATTTGTAAGTTAGTGCAGAAATATATTTGTTAGTGAGATGGGGCTTACTTGGGAGTGTGTAAAGGTGAATTATTGGTCAGATGACTGGAGGAGGTTTATGCAATATAGTGTTATTGAGCAGGGCTATTAACAGAGTGAATCGCTATTGTGACATGCCTTTAAATTGTTTTTAGTGTCCACAAAGGTGTTATTCTGCAGCTGGTGGGGTTAGCAGCAGAGTTGTATTTTTGGTGGACAGCAGTAGATCTCAAAACAAAATAGCATATATTACAAGATATGCTTCAGGCTCTGACTGTGTGTGTGTGTGTGTGTCTGTGTGTGTTTGTGTGTGTGTGTCTGTGTGTGTGTGTGTGTGTGTGTGTGTGTGTGTGTGTGTGTCCAGAGCCTGAAGCCTACAGACAGAAGTCTGGGGGGTCGTCATTTGTAGCTGCTTGACAAGTACCCCAAGACTCTGCATACGCTCACTGATCCCCACCAGGCAGAGGCAAGGCTGACACCCGACAATCCTCCAGGAAGAGAGAGCAAAAGTAGTAAGATGCAAAACTATGCTGAAGCCTGGGGATGCTTCCAGAATGTTCTGTCCTGTTTGCTAATCCCTCCTTGACTTGTAGCAGAGTTTGGTTCAATAACTACTTACTGAAGAAAGAAAAAAAATTAAAGAAAAAGAAAGGGAGCAGGGGTGGAGAGGGACAGAAAGAGAATGAATAACAAAAAGTCTTAAGTCGTCTAAGTGTGTGTGTGTGTGTGTGTGTGTGTGCATATGTGTACGTGTGTGTCTGTGCATCTGTGTGTCTGTGTATATGTATGCTTCTGTGTGTTTCCATGTATGCCTGTGTTTGTATAGATATGTCTCTGTGTTTCCATGTGTTCATTGTGTGTGTGTGTGTGTGTGTGTGTCTTTTTGAACCTGTGGGTGTGTCTGCATAGATTTGCGTATTTGTGTTTTTATTAGGGAGTCTGTATTTACCAAGTACATGGTGATCTGTAAGCGCTAGTCAGGAAGTAAGCTAGGTATTAAAAATATATGTTCGAGGAGAATGAAAAGGAGCTCACATTGTAGACGTCCCTCTGAGGTGGCATGCACTCAGATAAGGGAGGCAGAGGCCATAGAAGGAATCAAATGGGCTTGCTGCAAGATTTCACTAAACATGACAGTGAGGGAGAGGAAACCAGAAAGGAGGGACCACTTAGGCACAGTGGAGTGTCACATCAAAACTGAGGCTGTGGGTAACAAGCAACCAGAGTGAGCACAGAAATACAAGGACACACACACATACACACACACACACACCACACACACACACGCACACGATCATACCCTCAACCTGTGCTCAAGCCTGTCTCCCAGCATCCTTCAGTCCATACGTTCTCCTTGCCAGCACAACAACCCCGTGTCAACAGTTTCAGAAAGGTTCAGTGCTATTTTAAATTCCCCTCTCAGAAAGGAAGCAGCCACAGGTCACTATAACACACTAATAATGGGGTTGGGAAGATGGCTCAGTGGGTTAGATAGAGTACCTGTAAGCATGAAGACCTGTAGTTGTCTTCAGACACACAACAGAAGAGTGTATCGGGTCCCATTAGAGATGGTTGTGAGCCACCATGTGGTTGCTGGGAATTGAACTCAGGACCTCTGGAAGAACAGTCAGTGAGTGCTCTTAACGGCTGGAGCTGAAGGGGTTTGCAACCTCATAGGAAGAACAATATCAGCCAACCAGATCCCCCAGAGCTCCCAGGGACTAAGCCATCAACCAAGGAGTATGCATGACTCCAGCTGCATATGTAGCAGAGGATCACCTTGTCAGGCATCAATGGGAGGAGAAGTCTTTGGTCCTATGAAGGCTTGATAGATGCCCCAGAGTAGGGGATTTGAGGGCAGGGAGATGGGAATAGGGTGGGTGGAGGAACACTCTCATAGAAGCAGGGGAGGGAGGATGGGATAGGGGAGTTTCTGGGATGGGGAAACCGGGAAAGGGGATAACAATTGAAATGTAAATAAAGAAAATATCCAATAAAAAAACATAAAAAAATAAGCATGAAGACTTAAGTTCAAGTCTCCAACACCCATGTTAAAAGACAGAAGAGACAGGTGAATCCCACAACCTCACTGACAGCCAGACTAACCAAAACAGGAAGCTTTCAGTTCAGTGAGAGACCCTGTTACCAGGCAATAAGGTGAAGTTTGGGAGAAGACAACTGATGTCCCAGACTGGCTTCTTCATGTGTGTGCATGGGCTCACAAACCAGCACACACGTGTGTATGTACACACACACACACACACACACACACAACCAGTATGTGTAAAGTAGATGATTTTAAGTTAGTACCAAAGAATAAAGATTGAAAAATCAAAGTATTTGGACTTTTGAATCATTCATAGTCATGTCTCTGGCTAATCTTTATCAAGAGAATTAAAACACACATTTAGTACTTTACATCGCTACTCTGTGTTTACATATATGCAGTCATGAGTTTCTCAATAGGAATGTAAACATGTAAAGATAAACAACTTGGAATATGTGACATAGTGTCTGCTTCTCAACAGAGCTCAAGGGAAAGATTCCGGCCACCCTGGTGCTATATTTTTCCAACCCAATTACCCAGTAAAAGAAATCTCAACTCAATCAGTAACAATAAAAGCTATAAGCCTAGATTGGGCAGATCTCCCACTACACTACTCTATACCCATTTATATTATCCCACATAATTTGTGGTTTCTCCAGGCCACGAGCTCCTCTCCAGCCTCTTGGTGGATCTCCCATAACTGCTTCCCCTTGATCCTCCGTAGCTCCTCCCCTTTTCCGTTGATCCTTTTTTCCTCCCCCAAATTCTCAGCTCCTCCCACTTCCTCCTGCCCAATCATTGGCTCAAGCCTTTATTTGAAAAGTTAAGGTGAGGAGAAGGTTCACAAGGCAACTCCTCATCTGTAGCCCCTCCCAGGAGTGAAATTAGCATCAAAATCCAAGCCCAGGGCTATCAACAACACCACCCTGGCTTGTATCCCATCAGTCATCTCGACTGAAATCACACAGCTAGATGTGGCTGAGTTAGGTGGGATTAGAACTCGGGTCTCTGGCTGCAGAGCCTGATTTGAATTGCTAATGAGTGTGTTCTCCACCCATCGTGGGAAGTGGGAGGCTTGAGTCATGTGAGGTCAGTATGAGTGCTGACTGTAATTTCAGGCAAGGCTCTTGGAGTTGCTGAGTCCCCCCTCCAGTCCATGTCTATGAGAGGAATGGAACGCCGGTGGTATGCTCTCTGAAGGGCTTGTGATGTCACAAAGTGAGCCCTGGAATGGCAATGACGTTTAATAACAGCAACTCTCAGTGTTACCCTCAACGGTAATGACTTCATTCTATCTATGCGTCTTCCAAAGAGGAAGAAAAAAGACAAAAAGAAAAACCAGATGATATAGTTTATAATGATCACATCAGAGACATCCTCCCCACCCCAAATATGTTGGGTTACTAAGTACTTTCATTTACTTGTTTGTTTGTTTGATTGTTTACTTAATGTGGTACAAGAGAGTCACGGGGTACCCATGCCAGCATGTGTATTCTCCTCTCCATATTAGATCACACATTTGGGGACAGTAAATCAGCGACGAAGTGGTAATAAATAATGCCTGCTGACAAGGCGATCATGTTTATTAAGAGGCAGCTCTCCTTGTCATCTTTATTTTCTTCTTCAGTGATTCCTCTCTCCAAGGGTTTGTTCCGCAGGGACTCACTGCGATTTAGCTGGAGGCCATTCTCTAATTCTTGCCTGATAAAAGAAAAAAAAAAGAGGGAGAGGGAGGAGAAAAACCACCTGCTTTGCAAAAATAAGTTAAAAGATGAATTGAACGGGACTCTCGGATGCTGATCCAGTTTTACCCAGCATGAGAGATGGCATCTCGACCTGAAAGTGGAGGGGACCAACCGGACCCCTTCAGAGTTCTGATCTCCTGACCTTTGTTCCTCCCTGGGTCTATGCAAAAGTCTCTCTCAGATTCAATGAGGTCTAGCCTTTTCTCCCCTCCCCAAGAGTGTAGTGATAAGTCAGACCTGGGTATCCATAGTCTACTACTCTAGTGACATTGATAGCCTTCTCTTATACCTCTTGACTGTGCCCTGGGTTCAGAGACAGTGTTTCCTTTCCCAAATGATGCTCAAAGAGCTAAAATGAGTTTTATATGCCTGCAACTCCTGTGCCTCTGCTATCCATCCCCAACGCTTCGTATGCCTCTGTTGGCCCCTGGTTAGTCTGAGTCTGCAATGGAGGGAACTCTCCTTAACACTTTACCAGGAGCCCTGAACCCAGTGTGCTTACAAAACTCACTCAGTTTTAAGTGGTGGCTGGATTCAATCTCTAGGAGGGTGACAAACAAAATCACATGTGGCTTCCTGCAGAACCCATGTTGAATTAGTTTGTCTTGACACAAAATGTTTATTTATTAGGGTTTATCTTCCCTCTGATTTACCACCAAAATTTATTTCAAGTGAATTTGTGGGCTTGTTGCTCCTTTATTCCCCTTCTTGCTGGGTCTCTCATGCTCCTTCCTTCCTTCCTTCCTTCCTTCCCTCTTTGCTGAATCAATTATGCTACAAAGATAATTTTATCTCTGGGACTTTTTTAATGAATTAATTGTACGGCCTCTATCCAGTGTTTGTGTCTAGCCCCAGAACTCCCTGACAAGTGTGACCTCTGTGCCTTGGCGTCCCCACCTGCTGGTCTCAGTGCGGCTGACATCAGCCCATGCAGCTCTGACCACTGTCCTCCTGACTTCAGTGTGACCTCATCTGTTTCCCAAGTTGGTCCCCCCAGCCAGCAGCTCTGATCTGTTGCTTCCTTTCCTTTGATGGGCTTCCACTTCCTGTCATTAATCTCCACACAGACGTGCAGAAGAACAATGTATCCAGCTTGAACGAGTGGGTTCCTCTCAGCTTATGTCCATCACTGGAGCCTTGTGCTTCCGGGCCTTCAATGCCTCCCCTGGCTTCAGGGGAACCAGAGGAGGTGTTCACCCCACACAAAAAAGGCAGCATGACCCATGTTCCATTACAAAGAAAACCACACTGATGAAGAGGTCACATCCTGAACAGGGCTTTTGATGTTTAATTCCATTTTTAAATACATGTGGGTTTTTTTTAATATTTATATTTATATTCAATGCTCTACACCTTCAATGCCCCCAAAGAAAACTATGAAAAGTCAACAGAACATACAGAACAGAACAATTCATTTCCCATAAATCCTATGACGCTGCCAAAGAAGGGACTGGGCCGGTTGTCTTCGGCATCCGGTTCCTGTGGGATTAAGAGCCAGAGAGACTGTATGTTCTCCTGGGACCCTTATCAGCATTCCTGACCTGATTGCAGGACATGCTCAGCACCTCAAAGGCCTAACCCCTCCAGTCACAGAACAGACAGGACTGGACGGTGTGTCCTAGCAGATCCTGAGGGGGATTGCTGCCCCTTGCATCCCTCAACAGGCGTGTTTTCTGGTTTCTTCTCCACATGGGTGAGACCTCGACGCCCCTGAGAAGCACAACCACCCACAGCAGGGCCCTGAGCAAAGACAAGCTTCTTAGGTGTCCTGTGCTCACAAAGCCTCGGGGCTCTCCACTCAGCCATCACCCACCCCGGGCCACCACGTCCTTGTCAGCCAGGTGGGCCACCGGAGGTGAGATCACATAAACTCTAGAACATTCCCAGAGTGAAAATATGGTCCTTCACAACATGTCTGTCTGAAAAGTGAAGCCAATCCTTAGACTCCCTTTAAGATGAGTCGCATGGAGTGTCGGGCTAGGTTAGCTCCCCTAATGTCGGCAAACCACACCAAGGTATTTAGTGGAGAGCTGAGAAAGTCACCTTCTTCCCTGACCTTATGAGGGCTGTGCTGTTTGTTTGGACTTGACGACTGCCATTGATCATGATGATTGTCGGTGATTCAAGACTTTTCCTTCTCCTTGACTACACTCTGAAGGGAGCATGGGTGTCCTGAAGAGGAAAGGCCTGAACTCCATAGAGTCAGGACCTGTTGCTTGGCTTTCTCATGAGGTGCACACATGAGGTCTTACTCGACCACCCTATTTCCCCCTTCAGGAGAGCTTCATGAGACAGTCATGTATGCAGTCTTATGCATGTACATCTTCATGGAAACATCACTGTACACTGTGTGTCACTCTGCTTTTAAATAGAGTTGGCCATCTCCTTCCTCTTTCCATTGTAGTGGTAGGCATGGAACCTTGCACCTTGAACATGATAGGCAAAAGCTCTACCATTCAGCTCTCCTCAGGCTCTCTCTCTCTCTCTCTCTCTCTCTCTCTCTCTCTCTGAGTTGTAACATTACTTTCACTTTGTGTAAAAATACCATACATCTTCTGAGAATGCATTCTTCACCCCCTCCCCTCATTGTTATCTGATAAAACCGGAAGTTCCTCTTGGTCTTCGATTCAGTCAGTATTAAGTTCTGTAGAGGTTGTATCGCAGCCACCACAGCTAAAAGGCAGAGCCAAGACTCAACTTGTTCATTTTTCCAGAAACCTCCCGCTCTATAGTCTGAGCGCCCTCCCTGCTAGACTTCTATTGGTCCTGTGGTGTTGTCTCCTTTCTAATCCGAGGGCATAGAACTGAGCTGTGGGGTCGGGCTTCCCTCATGGAGCCTGGCACCCTGTGTGGTGAGTGGACTGTCTAAGGCTCCACTCACTGCTCCTGTTTGCCTGAGGTGAGTTCACAAGATGGATTAAAAAAAATGTTGACTGACTTATTCTTATCAATGCGAAGACTTCGTGATGGTACTGATTAAGATTTTTAAAATTGTATTTTATGTATGTGTTGCTATGTGTGTGTGTGTGTGTGTGTGTATGTGTGTGTGCACATGTGTGTTGGATATCCTACCCTATTACCTATTCCCTTGAGATAGTCTCTCATTGAACCTAGGTTGTTATGCTCTATGGTCCCTCCGAAATATGCCCTTTGCAGCACTGAATTACAAGCGTCCATGGCTACACCTGATTTTTATATGGGGTCTAGATTTGAACTTGGGTCCTCATATTTACACAGCAAGCACCCTCAGCCACTGAGCTTCCTCCCTGTCCCCTTCACTTAAGTTTGATGATTGCAACACTAATATACAGTTTGGGAGTTTGTACTAGGACATGAATTGATCAAATAACAAGAAAACCAAAGGCTAGGAGAGCCGGTCCTCAGGGGAACATAGTGCTAACTGCTAACGTAAGCCTCTACTTGAGGAGGCACTGCCACCCTAGCATGTGCTGTCCACCTCCTGTTTAATAGGCATAAGAGCAGACACTTCACAGTGTCTCCTTTGTGCTCCCCAAACCCCACTTGACTCCTGGGGCCTCAGAAGAGGAATCACGACTTTCTTCAGACCTTAATCAAAGCAGTGAGCTGTGCCCTAGTCCCCAAGGCCACTTTCTGTCTTGTCCTACCTCCAAACCCTGGTTTCCCAACCTCTCATACCTCTGACTGCAGCTGGAGTTGGAAGACTCTTCCCACGCAGGCATTTTGATAAGCTTGATAATATAGTTTCCTTTCATTGGGGATAGGGATTACCTCATCCAAAGAAAAGCATCAGCTTACAGCACATACATCAGACAGAGAGCATCACACACCATCGGCCCTTGGACATATGTGAAGACCCGTGGAGGAAGAGAAAATGTTTAGCTTTTCCCAATCTGTGACTCTCCCTCCTAATTAAATAACGTGGGGGTTTAAGTATTTCCTTTCTGTTAAGGGAAGACATTCAGTTCATGTGCACAGAAGCAAAATAAAGAGGAAAGAGAGAGAGAGAGAGAGAGAGAGAGAGAGAGAGAGAGAGAGAGAGAGAGAGAGAGAGAGAGAAAGAGAGAGAGAGAGAAATGACCCAGAGAGCTCAAATTATTCTTCCCTAGAGGGCAGATGTTCTCCACATCGAGTGTGGAACAGATCTGGGGACCGTGAAAGAAGAAAACACACGGGCTGAACCCATTCCCTGCATCCACTCGCACTGCAGCTATGCCCTAGAGATCAGGGTATTTGCCTTCATCACTGATAAAAGCACTTAAACAACAAACAAACGAACAGCAGTCAAATACTTCAATTCCGAACAGACACAGACATCTAGCAGGACTTCCCCCTTCCACGAGCCGGCCGGACAGACAGACACAAGCGTACGTTCCCTCTTCTTTCTCTGTCTTTTTTTTGTTCTGTCCTCTTCTCATCATAAAACACCACAACCTGGTGTAGTCTCTCCCCGAGAGAAGAGCCTGGGGAAATTCAGCACTAAAGGGGAGCTTACATAACTGTGTTTTGTGCCCTGGCAAGAACTCAGGATGCAGCATCTGATGTAAATGGAATCATTGTGTAAATGGCTGTCAGGGACTGCCCCCTCCATTAAGGAGCCACATCTGGCCCATCACTGCACCTCTCATCCTTGTCTGCAGCTCCTCTGCCACATTGTCCCCTGCCTGCCTCTGAAATGACTCTCAAATGGGTCCCAACTCCTTCCTCCCCACCTCCCCCAGCTCCCCACAGGCCCTTGTCACCTCTAAGAAGCATTAATCCCCTCACCTCCCCACAGGTCCCCCTGCATCTAGCACCTCTCCGAGCCATTCCTCTGCTACTCAAAACAGCCCCTGCAACAGCCAGCTCAGACCTGTTGGCGCATTTCTCCTGAAACACTACAGTATTTTCCCATCAGTGACTCCAGGAGACCAGTGTAGTGTGGGAGATGTTTGGGGCGATGTGTAAATAATTGTGTTGGGTTTAGAGAGCTGTATGTTTATTTGTAGAGAGTTTGTCTTTTTTTAAAAAAAAAGGGATAACAAAGTGACATTTTAAGGTTGAGGCCTAAAGTCAGTAGCTACCTAGGGAGGGTGACAGAAATGGCTGAATTTGGGGAAACCCTGGCTGAGATGCCCACTACAAACTCTTAACCCATCATGAAAAGTGTTTCACAAGCTGTTTCTCCCCAAATAGCTCTGGCCTGCCCTGTTGCCCTCCCATATCTCCTCTTTAACCAGAGCCTCCCCTTGACCTGCAGTCACATCAAGTGCTAAGGTTTGTTTCAAGGCCTGACATACTTGCCTCTCCCAACCACCAATAAATACAGTGTCTACACTAGTGAAATCCTTACATCCCTTAACACTCAAGTCGAGTGTGCCAATCTCCATGAATCCATTTCTAACTCCTTGGGAAAAGATTCACCATGTCTCCTTAATACAACCTCAATTCCATGGAAATAGTTTCTGATAATGAAGAAAAAGCCTGTACATGTTCGGTACAGACGAAAATCTTTTCAACTTTTGTGGGACTGTTTGTTGCGCATTGGTTTGAGCTGAGGATGGCTGAGTCCGAGGATACAGAGAGCCAGCATGGGAATGTGATGGACCTGTACAAAAGGGCAGTGTTGCTCAGTGATCTAACCTGTGGAAAGGGCAGTAGCCATGATGACTTTGACTCCGTTACAGCATCCCTGGACTCCTGCTTCATTGTCTCCTCCAATGTCCTACCCAACTACAATTTCTTATCTCTCAGCACCTAGTCCCTAACACAAAGGAATATCCGTTAGCCTTTGTTCCTATCCAGTCTAATCCAGTCCCTTCTCGGGTGTCCCTAGTCTACCATTGGTGGCTCTAGTCCATGAAATATGTTGAGTGGAGAGTGAACTTTAGGAGTCAAGCGTGCTGGGGCCACTCAACCCAAGGAAAGGGGAAAACAAGAGAGGGTGTCATCCTTTGGGCCTCTGAAAACTTTCCCAAGCTCCTCCTTGAACACACGTAACTGTCATTGCAGAAATGTTACTTAATGTAGCAGATGATATTATGTAGGTGGTATGGCTGACAAATCCCTGAAAGTCCGGGATGAAGGGTACTCTAAGAGCATCATTCCACCTCAAGCAAGGGTGTCATAGACCCATGGGTACCTCCAGATATAAAAAGCACATCTGAAGTCCCCATGACCAAGGAGCTGCAGGGAGACAAGGGAGCCAGCAGCCAGCCTCCAGAGGTCTCTGACTTGTGAACTTGCCTTTCCGGGCTGGGATGGTGGGAGTCTAGGGCATCATTGGTCCATTGCAGCACCTCCTCTTCGGCTCTTAGATAGTGTTCTAATGACAGCTTGAGAGGCCTCCTTCTATTTATGATCTCCACCGCGTTAATGTGCACTTAATGAGAAATTCTTGTCTTGCTTGTAAATCCTGTAGCCGGCATTCAATTTATTGACAGATGTTGGCTTGGATCTCTTTAAAATTACTTCATAAATCTTCCGGGATAAAAGGCCTCAAGTTTGGTTATTAAGACAGGGCCTTGTTGACAGTTGCATGTTTAACTGTTTCGACGTCAGTCTTTAGGGGCTGTCTGGGTGCGATACCAAGGGGCCCTTGGCAGGGGCGCTCTGCTCAGAGATGTTTGCCACTTTCCAGACCTTTCAGGGCCAGGGAAGGGTGGCTTCTGTGCTGGGATCCCTCGGGTTGACTCCTCTGTGACCTCGCACTCTTCGCTTTTGCTCGTTCCTCGGATCAGAGTGTCAGCGTGATGAAGTGTTGCTGCTGATGGGAGATAAGGCTGAGGAAGCCAGTTTCTCAGACATCAGGAAGGGGTGTTGATGGGGACCCTGTGCTGAGGTGGCACTTCCCACACAGCCAGGAGGCTGCGGGTGCAGCAAACACGTGGGCTCCAACTCCATCTTGAGCTGGGAATCAAGTCATAGCTGGGTGGGGGAGGAGTTCAGCCTGAGAGGCTTGAGACTGGACCCGTCTTCATAGCTGTGGACTTACGCCTTGTATTCTGGGTCAGAATTTTTCCTCGTTTTGTAAACTATTTAAAAGTCCTCTATAAATAGAATGAGAGAGGGGGGAGAAAGGGGAGGGAAGGAAGAGGGGAGATGGAGGGACCGACAGAGGAAGGGATGGAGGGGGGTGGGTAGGCAATCGGTTCAAATGATTGACATGCGCTATGTCATATGATTGACTTGAACAAGGGACCTGGGCCTACAGGATGAAACTGATCTTGTTCCCTCACTAAATGATCCTTCCATGTTCCTTTTGGTTGCTTAGGGTAGGGGGAAATTAATTTGCTGCTTCACTGTACTGGAAATTGAACGTGGGTCATATCAGTCAAGTGGTCTATCATTGGACCTAATCAGGTCACATGGTCACCCATTCAGCAATTACCAAAGTCAAAGGTAGACTATGTTGTGATTGGTTGCGTCTAAGTCACATGACCGGGCACGCTTGAAACAGTGTGATTTAAGATTCGGCAGAGAGAAGGGTGTGTCAGGAAAAATGGTGTCTTCTCACCAGAAGAAAGGCGCCCTCAAGACCATCAGCATCAGAACAGAGGCTTAGCTGTCTCCTGAGAGAGCTGTAAGCATGGACTTTCCTCATGAGCCAGGCTTTGACCTGAGCGCTACCCACCCGAGTTTGTCAATGCTGTTAGAATTGGAAACATCCTCCGTTTGAAGCAGGGTGCCGGTGTAAGGAAGGCACAAGGAACATGTTTACAGCAGACCTCCCCGGAAGGCTGACAGAGCGGTCCATGCTTACTAGAATCTGAGGCAATTTCCTTTATGAAAATTTTAAGTTGCCCTCATCGCTAAGAGCTGGAAATTTTGGCCTTGTATTTTTACTGGGTCCCTGTGAGAAGCATTCTTCATAGAAGTGATTATAATGATTTGGCTGTAGAAATGGCTTGTGAAGCCGGGCGGTGGTGGCGCACGCCTTTAATCCCAGCACTTGGGAGGCAGAGGCAGGAGGATTTCTGAGTTCGAGGCCAGCCTGGTCTACAGAGTGAGTTCCAGGACAGCCAAGGCTACACAGAGAAACCCTGTCTCGAAAAACTACAAAAAAAAAAAAAAAAAGAAATGGCTTGTGATAATAATTAGCACTTTCCCCGGGATTTTTATTTGCTGGCTCCTAAGCCAAGTCAATCAGTCAATCTGATACTTTGCTGTGCCCATTTGTATAAGTGACCAAACTGAGGCACAGAGACATCAAGGAACCTACCCAATAACCCATAGTGTGCATGGGGTTGAGATGTAAACTCACTCAGCCTGATTCCCAGGCAATGCTCCCATGACTACAGACGCAGCAGCTCGTCCACATATGTGGACATAAACATACTGAATCAAAGTCCGTCATACCCGCCAAGGGTGTGGCATGTGCCTGTGATCCCAGGCCTCAGGAGCCTAGGGCAGGAGGATTGCAGAGTTCAAGGTCACAAACTGCCCCCCAGCAACAGCGTAGAGGTACCAGCTACCATGGCTCCCCCTCCAGGATGAACTGTGCATCGCTCTCCTATTAAGTTGCTTCTGCCGGGCTGTAGATCAAGACCCCGTCTCAAATAAAATAGAACAAAAGTGTGGTACTAGGCGACATCAAATGTATTCCGATGTATAATGATTAAATACATAATACATTGACGTTATGTAATATGTATCATTATAATGTTACAGGTACATTAGATCTAATCTGTGTGTTTTTAAAAGCCACCTCTTTGAAGAATTGAGTCAAGATACAGTTGCTCAGAGATGATGGTAGGAAAATGCAGAGTGCCGCTATTCACCATCCTGAATTCCCAGCAGCTCCAAGCCCTTCCCTGGTGGTTAGATGAAGATCAATTTCTCTGGGTGCCTCTCATCAGGACATGGGGGGGGGGACAAAACCTACAGAGGGTGTCCTGGTCCCCTTCAGAGGGAGCAGTCACAGGGACCAGGGACTACGGAAGCCTCCTGGGTTGGTGTGGCAGTGGAGGAATGAGAGCTGTTTTCTGGGACAGGGGAACAAATAAGTACTTTCCTTTATGAGCACAGGCTCGCTGACTTTGTTTCCCCAGAATGTCACTCACTGGGAGTCCAGGGGGAGGAGAAATGAGGCTGCAGTTAGGAGCAGGTGCTGCCTCTGCAGAGGGCTCGGATTCGGTTCCCAGCACCCACCTCAGGTGGCGCACAACTGCCTTTTAACGCCAGTAAATCTGACCCTCTTTTCTGGCCTCTGAGAGCAACTGCATTCTTGTGACCTCACCCATACTCAAACTCAGATGCAGATACAGGGACAGGTCCTCCGAACCCCCCACAAGCAGCCAGTCATCCAACCACATTGATACACGGTCACTCGATCCAGCACTTCGTAGGAATATACCATAATCCCTTGCTCTCATCTTAACCTTCTCTATGAAAAATCTACTCATCCCAAACCTACAGTGCCCTGGCACTTATGCAACTAAAAGCAACACAAGAGATGTAAGTATGTGCTCAGATACAGGTATGTACACACAACTCAAAAAAAAATGTTTTAAAAATCGAAAAAATTAAAAAAGAAAGAAAAAACCCAGCGGGGTTCAAACACTTGATCTACATGTTGACTCCAGTAAACATAAGTAGAGGCGGGAGGAAAGAGGGAGAGGGAACTCATACTGTGGAAACCTGGGTCGTGGTTATTCTGTGGAGCACACACTTTAGATTGTTCCTTGATAAGGGGCCAAGGGGCTTGGGTAGTTTTCACCAAATTCCCCTCTGTCCTCATCAGAAAGCTTCTCTCTGGGGTGTGAATCTCCAGTCTGCCACACAGCCCCCCAAGATACTCACCCCTAGCCAGAGAAATGCAGGTGTTCCCAATAAGCGTTCGTCATAAAGAGAGGTCCACGTCTAAAGCCCACTGTGAAAAATGGTAAGTGTTATCTTAGGGTAGTAATCGTGATTGAATGGGGTAGGGCATAAAACACACTTGGAGCTTCTTACTGGCTGGTTGTAGAGGGAGCATGAAAGCTGGGGGAATATCATCTCATAATGCTAAAAAGACTAAGAGCAGTCAGTCTGGAAACATCAGGAGATTGGTAGATTCAGGGGCTCAGAATATCAAGCCATCATGAGCATTTGGGCAGGGAGACTTAGTATGAGTGGACATATACAGGTCTTATAACTTACAGGTGCATTTCAGAGCTTTGAGTACTGCCACCCGGTGAATACAGTGTCCCTTTTGTGGTCAGTCTCCAGTTAAATATTCCCAGATACTCAACATGAATTTCAATCAACACCAGCATCCTGTGGATGCATGACATGTGTGGACACAGTTTGACATCACATGGATAAAGCTAAATCTGTCAGTTTCATAACGAACTCGTTCCATTCTCCGTGGACTGTTTAGGCTTCGTATAGACAAAGCCTAAATTGGGCCTCCACCTCCTAATCATGTCCTCGGAGGGAGCATCATGGTCCCGATTTCCCTGACCAACACTTGGCACGCCCTGCCTAACAATACCCACAGATGAAGGGGGTCTTGGAGATAAGCTTTCCAGAGTGAGTAATGGCTTTCAGGATGCAAAAGGGGGATGGTCTTTGCCAACGGGTCTATCTTGATGGATGATGGAAAAGCTGCTGTCTTTGGTAGAGTTTTCGTGGTTTTATATTTGAGGCCGAGTAATAAATAAATGTGTAATTGCTCTCAACATGATGCAAGACCAGACAGTGAGGATGGGGGGGGGGAATCCTATAATGGCATACAAATTTATTAGGATCCCTATTGGTAGGCAAGGCAGGGCTGTGTGAACAAAGAATGGGGCTGTCTGTGACTGACCAAGGCAATGAGGGACAAATCCCACCAGGCCAGCCTGGAGGAAGTTCGGGGGAGGGGTATGGAATGGACTCGCTCATCCTTAAGATCTTTCAGAAAGTGGTTTCAGAATCAACACTGATCACCGGAATAAGCACCAGAATCATTTGCCCAGTCATTCTGGATGCTAAACAGTATTTTCAAAGGGCAGATTCTTTTGGCAACCCAGGGTAGCAGGAACAGGAACGTTCCTCTTCCGAGGTGGCCCCTAATCCTCCCTGATTCTCTGAGGTCTTCTCTTCCTCCACATTCTGCTGGCATTGGAGTTTGTGCTTCATCTATTCATGACATGATTTTTTGTTGTTGTCGTTTTATTCTTCGTGATCACAAGCTCAGCTTATTGCCTATTGTTTCTTGTTTTCTCATGTGATCTCCATTAACGTCTTTACACGGATCAATCTATCTGTGTCTCTCAAATTAACTTTGATCTCTCTCGGTGACAAGTGATGGGTGACAAGCCGAGATGTTTTATGTGGTGTCTGGAAACAGGCTTCGCTTCCGTTTCTTCCCATGCTTTATTGGAGGGGGTCAAAGAATGTTTTGAATACAGCTGTATGAGCTCCAGGGAGAAGATTTGTGTGTTAACAGTTTCGGGTTCTCACCCCCGCCTTGCAGAGAAAGGCCAGGCAGAAGGGCGTGAATTCAGTTCGACTTTCTTCTGTTCAAACCACAAGTTCAAATATTCAAAAAACATCTAATGCTCGTACTTAATAAATCATAATTTAATAATTTTCAGAGCATGAAAACAGTCATTTCATGATATCATTGGAAATGGGATGTGTGGTTCTGATTGCTGTCTCTCACTAGCATTAAAGTGATTTATCTGAAATTGAGTGTGTGTGTGTGTGTGTGTGTGTGTGTGTGTACACTGTATATGAATATGTATTTGTGCGTGTGGAGACCAGTGATCAAAATCTGGTGTCTTCCTCAATGGTTCTCTACCTTATTTATTGAGGGAGAGTCTCTCACTGAACCTGAGCAGAGTTCTAGAGATCCACCTGCCTTTGTTTTACAAGGGATCACAGGTATGTGCCACCATGCCCAGGGCTCTGGAGGTCCAAACAGAGCTCCTTCTGCTTACATGGCAAACACTTTAATGACAGAGCCATCTCCCCAGCCCCTGTGAATCATTTTGCCTGTTTTAAACCTACTTCACTCTCCAGTATCCAGTTCTGTCCCATCTGTACACAAGATACACACAAAACAAATGGCAACGGGACTTTTTGGTTGTTACAAAACTTAAGTAGAAACAATTGCAAAGACCTGGGAAAGTTAGTGTATCTTTGGGAAGATCTCTTGGGGGGAGGGGGGTGTTTCCTAGATCAGACCACTTACCATATCAACTTCAATTCATCCCTGGAACATAATCTTCCCTAGGTTGTTTGATTTCAGATTTCTAAGATAAGAGTTCTCAACTGGGGCAACTGTTTTGCAGTGGATGTCCAGTGACTCCCAGGGAAGTTTTTCTTGGTCTCCCTGGTGTGGACTGCTTTTAGGTCTCAGTGGGTGGAAACCGGGGTGCCTACTCAACACTTCACCTACCCGACCCCAGAGGTTGGCACTGCGGATTCTTAGGTACCCCACGTAGGAATTAACTACTTGTTTGTGTCTTAATATTCTGTTGTGAGTTTAGCACAAAAGTATAAGCCCAGCCAGTGTTTGGTATCAGTCAGATGTGGCTGAGTTTGCCTTTACCAGTCGGAGCCTCGTGTATATGGAACTGACGCAGCTTGATGGTGGATGGTTTTGAACTTAATATGTGTGGATGATGGGATGGGAGGAGGGTGGGAAAAGGGGGGGTAGGGAAGCCATCCCATGACTGCCATCGCACAGGCAGACACTACTGTTCTTCAGGTGACAATCTCTGTGAAGTGGGAATGGGGGAGGGGCGTGAGGGCAGCCACTAGGAATGTTATTGTCTTTCCTTGGAAACTATAAAACTGGCTACTTTGTGTTTGGCCAACAAATCTCTGATTTGACTCACTTCCCTCCCCCACCCCCGTGAGACTCCTAAGGAGAATAGAATCCTCACAGGGAAAGATCCACCCTTCCCTCCCTCGGTTACCAACAGTCGTGGTGAACACTTGGTCCATGCCCTGTGCGCTACAAAGAACTCAGCCATGCTCGCACACCGTGCAGCCTGCTGGATGCCAGCTTCTCTCCAGACCCTATTCCTCTTGTTTTGATCTGATTTTTTTTTCCCCTTTCCTAAGTTCAAACTTTTCTAGTCTCCTTTCCCATCTGTCTGGGAGGCAAAACTGACTCCTGACAATGTCCTGCTCAGCTCTTTTAGTCTTTTCCCCCCTTTCGGGGGAGGGGGAAAGTTGATTTCCTCTTCTAGTGAGCCATACATCACTGCCATCTCTGTCCGTGCTGCTCGTCTGTGACAGAATGACAGGTGTCATTTATCACTGGGGCTTGCGGAAGCTGTGGGAAGAGCGATTGGAATTTTTTTTTCTTTCTTTCTTCTTTCAGGGCTGCCAGGTCATTAAAAGGGGGGCTTTCCAAAGAGAGCTGTGTGTAACCCGAGTGCACTTACTGTCAGCGGAAAGCTGGGAGACCCAAGAGAAAGCAAAGGGGAGGAGAGAAAGGGAGGGAGGGGGAGGGGAGGAGCCGGTGCCAGTGACTGTGCGGCCCGGCTTCGCTCTTGGCTCTTGCCCGTGCATGCTAAGTAAGGCCTTCAGAGACTTCCGCGCCAAGGAGGAAACTGGAACCGGAAACCTCTTTGATACTCCGGTTCTGCATCCCTCCCCTGAGGGTGGAGAGACACATTCTGTACTGGATGGAGCTGGACTTAAGTAAGATCGGCCCAGAGAGCAGGCAGGAAAACCTATCTGAACTAGAGGAAAGGACTCTGTAAATCAGAAGTCGAAACCGAGACCTGCTGGCAGGCTCATCCTCCAAGGAGACATTTACAGCATCCTCTTTGCAGAAGCACACCCGGAGAGTGCCCAAGTATATCTTCTGAGTGTGTCTCTCCTTTTGGCACCATCTCTACCACCAAATGGCGCCAGGGACCAGGAAACAGACTCCTGGCTTATCGTTTATTTTTTGTTTTGGTTTGTTTTTTTTTTTTTCCGAAATGGGAAACTTCCCTTCTCCTGCCCCATGGATGGTATCAAAGTGATAAAAGAAGTTTGCTTATCTCTAGTGCTAACTTTGGGGCATATTAAGTAACTTCTTTTTATTTTATTGTTTTTACGTTACAGTGTGTGTGTGTGTGTGTGTGTTTGTATGTGTGCATGTGTGTACGTATGTATGTGTGTGTGCATGTATGTGTGCATGTGTATGTGCATATGTGTGTGCATGTGTGTATGTGTGCATGTGTATGTGCATATGTGTGTGCATGTGTGTATATGTGTATGTGTGCATATGTGTGTGCATGTGTATGTGTATATGTGTGTGTGCATGTGTGTGCATGTATGCGTGCATGTGTATGTGCATGTGTGTATATGTGTGTGCATGTGTGTATGTGTGCATATGTGTGTGCATGTGTGTATGTGTATATGTGTGTGTGCATGTGTATGTGCATATGTGTGTGTATATGTGTGTGCGTGTGTATGTGTGCATATGTGTGTGCATGTGCATATGTGTGTATGTATGTGTGTATGTTTGTATATATGTGTATGTGTGTGTGCATGTGTGTGTGTGTGAGCACACTTGTAGAGGTTGGAAAACAACACTCAGTATACAAAGTAGGTCCTGGGGATTTGAACTCAGGTCATCAGGCTTGAATGCAAGTGCCTTTACCCTATAAGCCATCGTGCCAACTCTTCTGTGTCTCAGTTGAACCTTCACTACCATCCTCAGATGGCCGCTTTACTTTTAGCGGGTGACACTGATATACAGGGCTGTGCGGTCCCAAACCCCAAAGTGTCCTCTGTGGCCAGGTTGGGCTTCAAAGTCAGACTGTTTAGTTCTGGGGCCTCTGCGTTTAGCCAAAGATTCAGCATGCAGTGAGGATTTTGCAAGGTTTTGCAATCTGGGATGAGAATCTGGCCATTTTAAATTAGGAAGTTTCAAGCTTAGGTATGACCCAACATTGGGGCAGCCGACTCCAGCCAGAGCATCAAGTGCAAACTCATGGCTGGGGAGCCAGAATGAATTCCACAAAGTTTAAATAATAATAATAATGAAGGTATTGAGGAAGTCTGATTTCTGCCTTTTATAAAATCCTGCAGGTAGTCTCCATTTAACCTCTTCTCCCAGAAAGCCTGGAGGGTCCATTAGTTGACTCCTGACCCAAAATAAAATCAACCACAGAGCAAACTAAAGAAAAAGGGACAAAGAATTGGAAAAATGAATGAACAAAAGAAAGAGAACAAGATAAGAGAAAGAAGGAGGAAGAGAAGAAAGGACACAAGAAAGAAGGGAAGAGAGGATAAAAGAGGAAAAGATCAAAGCAAAGGGGCGTGGGAGGGGAAGGAAGGAGGGAGGGAAAGGAAGGGTGGCTGGAAGGAAATAGGGAGGAAGGAAGGAGGAGGGAAGGGAGGAAGAAAGGGGAAGGGAGGGAGAGAGGGAGAGAGGAGAGAAAGGAAGGGAGGAGGAATGTAAGGGAGGGAGGAAAGGAAGAAAAGGGGAAAGATCGAAGCAAAGGGGCGTGGGAAGGGAAGGAAGAGAGGAAGGAGGGGGATGGAGGAAGGGAAGGAAGGAAGGAGGGAGGGAGGGAGGGAAAGAAGGAAGGAAGGAAGTAAGGGAAGGAGGAATGAAAGAGAGGCAGAGGAGACAGGGAGAAAGATCAGGAGACACAAGGGAGACTGAAGATGGAGAGGAGGAAGGAGCCGGCGCAGCTGTGTCTCTCTTGAGAGGGTGAGGAAGCTAACAGCTGCTGTGAGGCCTTGCTGCAGCACAGCCTGGCTGGAGGACACTCCTGCAGGAAGCCACCCCATCCGAATAAGTTTTCCTTCACTGCCTTTGCACAAAGCCTGCTGCTTGGAGAGACAAATGAGCTATTAGGTAATCTGGTTAATTGACAAGTGACTTAACTAATTACCCTAACATGCTTATTAAATGTTACCTTTCCCATTCGCCACACATTGTTAGGGCATCAATGTATGGAAGCCTTATCATACCACTGTCTCCTGACAGCACAATCCTATTAAACAGAGGAACGCACGCGGCGTGTGTTTCTGTTATGTTATTTCCTCCCTCTGTGGTTAGAGTCAGAAAAGATAGAATTAGGAGCCGGGCGTATAACAAGCCATCCTATTCGGGGACAATGTCCTATTATGCCGGTGCCTAGTCACTCAGATGGATCGAGAATGGACTAAATAAAGAAATAATGTAAATTATCAAGCTTCGCCTAATGGGTGGAACGAAAGCTGAGGGAGAACCCAATTGCCTTTTGACTGGAGCCTTTCATAGATGAAGGGCTAGTGTCTTCATTTAGACAAGCCTACAAAACCTCTCATTCTGAGCTTCATATGGAGGTGTGTTTTAAAATGCAGAATTTTTCAGTTTTTTTTGAGGGAGAAATGATACCTATAGCTGTGTCTTAAATGCACAGGGGTCCCTTTCTGTTCTTAAAGATATAAATATTTCACTATGAAACTTTGTTATAGCATGAGGGCTTTTAAGACATTTTAAAAATGTGTCGTGTGTGTGTGTGTGTGTGTGTGTGTGTGTGTGTGTATGAATCTGTGGGGGTATACACTGTGTGTGCACATGTATGTGTGCATGCATAGTTGTGTGTCCACGTGTATGCACATGTGTGAAGTGTTTGTACATGTGCCTTCATATGTAGTGGGTGAGAGAGTATGTACAGACTATCAGGGGTCTTCTTCAGCTGCTAGCCACCTTACTCTTGAGAGTGTGTTTCACTAACCCTGAAGCTACTATTTTGACTAGAATAAGCTGTCATCGAGTCCCACAGGTCTTCCTGTCTCTGTCTTCCCAGCACCAGCACCACGATGGGCTTTTTATGAAGATACTGAGGTTCAGACTCAGACTCTCATGCCTTTGTGGTGATCATGTTACCAACCGATCCATTTCCCCAACCCCAGGGAACTCTCAAGAGTTTGAATCAGTCTCAATTGATTCAGATGTGATATTTCTGCTAAATGAATTGTGAAAATTGAAAATACAATTCTGATATTTTAAGATGTTTTTAGACATGCAAAATAATGAACTATGTTCTAGTATGTTCTGGCTATCTGCTAACAGTGGTCATGTAGATGCCTTTAAAGATGTACTTATTTTATTTTTAATGTAACGTGTATTGCCTGCATGTATGTCTGTGTGTCTGGGTGCCTTCAGAAGCCAGAAGAAGGTATAAGAGTCTCTGGAACTAGGCTTACAGATGGTTGAGAGCCTTGTGGAGTGTGAGTGCTGGGAACCAAAACAGGGCTCTCCGCTAGAGTGGCCTACGTTCTCATCCACTCCCTCCACTCCACACCCCTGAACCTAGGGTTTTCTTTTTTACTTTCCATTGGCCATAGCTAATAAATAATACAGATGGCTAGAGCTGGTGGCTACCCTCAGAATAATGTACAGAGAAATGCAGCACAGGGATGTGTTCTTGAAGACACCTGAGCAACAGGAGAAAGCTAGAAGCAACGGAAAAGTCTTCTCTATGTAGAATGGAGGCAGGGGCGGCATTGTCTGGAGCAGACTGAAGTAGCATCTGTGTGGGGAAGGCAGTCCCTGGCGCTAGCATCCACCCGAGACCCCTGCCCCCACATCACTGTTATCTCCAGAAGCAGGTCTGCAGTCTCTCCCGAGAGGTCCAGCTTGATTGTCCGCACCCAGTTTCCCACTTTCTCGAAGCACGCAGATGTCACGTTGAAAGGGGCTGAGATCATATTCGCCACAGACACTTGGGTGAGACAGGGAGCCCGTGAGGATCTGGGGACTCACGTTCCATTCATGGGGTGCACTGGAGCCAGCCCTGACCCTGATGGTAAGCCTAACTGGACAGTTATCGACCTCCTCCTTTTTAACCCTTTGGAGACACAGGTGTAGCGGCAGCCAGTCCCGTCATCTGAAAGGACCTAGGAATCCATCAAAGGCAACCACACAACAGCCTGACAATGACCACCAGCCTGCCACTGCTGAATCTGCTACAAGCCAAACGAGACCAGCCCACCAGGGCTCAGGTTGAACCCGACCCCCACAATGCCCAGGAAGAGTGCGTGGGTCGATTGGCCAGCACCCCTGAGCGAGGCCCGGTATCGTGTCTGATCTCCGTGGTTCTCCTGGCTGTCCCGTTATCCGCAGTGGAAGGTGAATGAGCAAATGCAGAATCGCAGAAGCTCTGGAGCTCACTGCAGGCAGGAAGGGGTAATCAAGTGAGCAGGTGTTTAAGACAGACAACAATCACAGACATAATGCCCTTCATGGCAAGGTGCAATGCTACCAGGATCTGTGAGAAGCCAAGGGTCCCTGTGTCTGGGGAATAGAGCAGGGAGATTCCTGGAAGTGTCCTCTTACTGAGGAATGATCACGCTCTAGGGACAGCCTTGAGGGAGCTGTTCCTGGGTGGGATTTCATCTGTGCAGAGGACCATGGTAGATCATTCTACAGAACGCCTTTTAAAAGCAATAGGGCTTTCCCACTCTACTGTCAGGACCTACTGTGCGCTGCACCATTCAAAGCTTACTGAGCTGGTAACAGGAGGAAATGCCATGACCTTGTTCCTCAACTCTCCCATAGCCCTGCAGCAAGGCTCCAGTTAGGCCACCAGAGCAAGGTCCATCTTAGCCTGAAGAGCAGCCCTGCAGCCTGTCGACGGCAGCCAGGGGCCACACACATGCTGGGTAAGAGACCCTTAATCACAAGTTTCCCCCACAGCAGCTTCCAGAGATGTGTCTCCCGGTAACCTCATCAAACCACTCACTGCGCGGTTACATTTCTGGAGCCACGAACTCTCGGCAGCTTAGATAAAAGGGAACATCACTTGAAGAACGTCATAGAAACCCATCCCGGAACACAGTAGTCCAAACGAGGGCCATTTACTTCCTGGCACTGAAGGTCACAAGGTCAGGCTTGGCTGAGGGCTGCTAGGTTTCCTCTGGCTTTAGGGCAGGTAAGTGGTTCTTTCTCCCTGTGGCTGTAATCTTATGACAGGTTGACCCAGCTGGTTCCCAGGGTGACACAGAGTTCTGAGGATAAAGCCAGCAGGTCTCTTGGGGTCTGGCTCAGATTCTCTCGGCCCTTACACCTCGTACATTCCACTGGACCAGGAAGGCTGAAGGGCAGCCTAGACTCAGTATACAAGGGACATCACAGTCTAGTGGACAAAGGAAATGGGGCTTTCGGTGACAGAAGGATGAGAGGGGGAGGGGCAAAGGAAGGAGAGTCTTTAAAGTTAAATTCAAGGCTTGTAGGCAGAAATAAAGACCTTCTTCTGGGAGCAAACTTCTGTCTCAGTAGTTGAGAGAGAGAGAGAGAGAGAGAGAGAGAGAGAGAGAGAGAGAGAGAGCAGATGATCAAACTGGGCCCTCCTCCCCCTTCCCTCAGGCATGTCTTGGGCACCTGTCATGCTACCTTGTACCCAGTGAAAGGAGCCAAATGCTGTGGGCCAGAGATTATTTTTTATTTATTCAAATATCGACCATATGATGTTCTTCCTTCTGAAATACTTCAGCCCTCGTTACTTACTATGTTCTGTGTGTGCATGTGTGTGTGCATGTGTGTGTGTGCAAGCGTGTGTGTGTGTGTGTGCCACCAGATAAGAGTTTTGGCTTTGTGAAGGGGCCATTCATCTTCTTAGAGACAGGGTCTCTGTCAGGGAGCTCACCTAGGCTCTCTAGCTGTCTATCCCCAGGGCCTGCTTGTCTCTGTCCTCACAGGGCTGAGGTAATGAGCATGTGCCAGTACAGCCACTTTTTCAGTGTTCAGGGGATCAAGCTTAGGTCTGCATGCTTACACAGCCAGGCCTGCATCATCTGAACCATCTCCCCAGCCTGACCAATCATGACAGGCAACTGCAGAATGGAGTCAGAGTCTCTAGGTGTCTCTAAATCTTAGTGTTCTCATCTACAAAGCATGTCTCCATACTGAAATGTCGAGCTGTGCTGTTTTGGAGAGACAGATGGCTCTGTGGTTAAGAGCAATTGCTACTCTTGCAGCGGATCCTTATGTGGCTCCCAACACCCAGATCAGGGAGCTCGCAACTGCCTATAACTGCAGCTGCCATGATATGGCTCCCCCTTCTGGCCTCCAAGGGTTCCTGCACACACACACACACACACACACACACACACACACACACACACACACTTCTTATTTTATTAATAATGTGGTTTGGATGAGATGACCTGATGCCCCGCCCCCAGCAGCAGCCTTTGCTGATGTTGGTATTGCCATCACTATTAGAGTTTCTTTCTCTCTTCCATTCCCCCAGAAACCAAAGTATCTCAACATGCGTATGAAATTGCCTACTATCCCAACGCAAGCTAAAAAGCAAAGGTAGTTAATACATGTTCGACTTCTGTTTCTTCTATGACAGATATTTGAGCACATATTGATTTTTTTTTCTTTTAACTTTGTCATTGACTAAACAAAGGTTAATCTCTTCTCTGGCAAATATTTACCAAGTGATCCATGAGCCTTGCTTGGAGAGTTCATCCTCAGTTCTGATCTGGACCCTGGTATCGCTGCTCTAGCTTCCCCAGATCGTCAGAGACATTGCTCTGTGGTACATTAGCCTGTTGATCGGGCAGAGAACACCTGGCATGATGCATGGTGTGGTAGAGGAAGGAGTAATCAGAGAGAGGACACCTAGGAGATGGCATTGGAGCAGGAGGTGACTGAGTGCCTAAAGCACTTGTCACACAAATGAGAGGATCAGACTTCAGATCCCCAGCACTTAGCTGAGAGGATGTGGTACCCAGCCTGTGTGCACAGTGCTCCATGAGTGGAGACAGGGAATACCCAAAGCAAGCTGGGTAATTATACTACACAAACTGGCAAATTCTGAGTTCAGTGAGAGGCCCTGAGTCACTGGATAAAATTAATAACAAGAGAGGAAGACACTTGATGTTGACCTCCGACCTCTATGCATGTACACACACACACACACACACATGCACACACACACAAGAATATAGACATATAACACCATACACACATTCACATACCAAAAAAGATGAGGGGCTGTAGAGATGACTTGTTGTTTAAGAGCATATACCATTCTTGAAGAGGACTTGAGTTTGGGTCCCAGCACTTGTGGGCCTGTGTACTGGAGGCCTTCCACAGAGATCTCTGGCCCAGCCAGGTGCGAGGGCTCAGGCAAAGGGGAAAGAGTATGAGTAGAAAGGGGGATTTGTCTCTGTCACCTCCACTGCTGCAGCTGGCCCCACCTCAGTCTTTGCTGTCTCAGTTGCTCCACATTACCCTGTGCTGAGTCAGGACGGACTGGGTCAATGAGAGGCCGGGGCCAGTGAGGAGTGTGGGGGAGCTTCAGGTGGCGTCTCGGGAGAGCA
>BTHU01000004.1:144168105-144280605 GCA_036184795.1 Tokudaia tokunoshimensis
GACAAATATTTACTGAGTCTCTATACCAGACTGAAGCCAGCATCTGCGACAGTAACAGCACACCCTGTACCAAGCAAATTCTGACACAGTTATCTACAGAACAGAGCTCACACCCCAGGGATAAAGACAATCATTAGCTAGAACACTGGGCTCATCGGGGGAGTTGGAGCAGGCGTTTCTGGGGACCGGATAATGTCTTGGAGGAAGAACAGAAGGTCAATAGGTGAAGAGAGGAAAGAACAGTTGAGGAGGAGGCACGAGCATGTGCAAGGGACCTGGGGTGGGAGGGAGCTGTGTAGGCAGTGGGAAATTCACAGCAAAATGTGTGTGTGTACCTGAAAGGCCACCCGGTTCAGTTCCTAGCACTCACGTGGGGTGGCTCATAGCTGCCTGTAACTCCAGTTCCATGGGATTTAGCGCCCTCCTCTGGCCTCCTTAGTCACCTGCATTCATACCCAAACTGCCTGCCACCGCCACCCCCCCCACACACATAATTTAAAATAATGATAAAATATTTTATAAATAAACCTACAAGGCTGGAAGAGTTTACCCATCTTAGAATAAATGCTTTCATATTCCCAGGCCCAAGAGGCAGCCTCAGATCCCTCATAGCCTATTGCTGGGTATAGTCTAGGCCTATGCAGAATGCCCGCTCTCTGTATCCTATAGCTGTCTCTGGTCTCCTGCTCGGGATACACAGCATTGCAGGGGTGTGGGAAAGCGCAGATGTGCCCAGGGTTAGGACAGATGTCACCGTCCTGACCTCTGGTGTCATCACACACAAGTCACAGCTCTGGAGGCGCTTTGAGCCATGCACCAAGAGCCTGTCTTCTTTGAATTCACTTCTTCCTTCATTCATTAATTCTCTGCTCTCAGTCCAGTTCTATGCCGGCAGCAGCAGCATCAGGGAAAAAGCTTCCACAGGTCTGGGACTGAGTTGAAGAGGAGTCATGCGCTCTGCAGATAGCGATGGAGGAGAGAGAAAGAGAAAGACTCTCTCTGGCTTGCTTTGGTTTTCAAGGAAATTGTTACTAAATTCCATTAGATCTTGCTAGGGATATTTATAACAGAAAATGTGAGTGGAGGCTTTCTGATGAAATGGTTCAGTGTGGAGAAAATCTGAGTCCAGTAAATATCTGAGGAGTGTTCTAGACTGAGGGATGACAATGTATGTCTAAAAGCCCTAGGGCCAGAACAAGACACGGTTATAGGAGAGACTTCCCAACTGGAGTGCAGCGAGCACGGGAGAAGGGTCTTGGGAATCAAGTAAACAGGTAGGGCCTGTTCTCAGTAGCAAGCAGCTACTATTCCTCAAGCAAGTCATATTTACGGCAAACTTTCTATAAACATTCATCAACCCTAATGAATGGGTACAATTATTATCACGTCTTAGATAACTGACCAGACACTCTGAGAGCTACAGTGACTTGGGTTGAGTTGTTTGACGAATATATCACAAAGGAACTTCAGCTTTCTTTTGCCTTCAGCTCCTTGCTCAAAATCCAGACCCAATGATCTTGGTGTGGTAGCTGTGTAGTCCTGGATCTCTGGAGGCTGAAGCACAAAGATCAGAAGGACTAGAAGACTTGGTCACAAAAAGAAAAGGAAAATTAAGTTGGGCCTGATGGTCCACATCTTTAATCCCAGCAACTCAGATCTTTATGAGTTTGAGTTCAGTATGTTCTACATAATAATTAAGTTCCAGGTGAGAGATCCTTAACCCACTAAACATTCCTTTCTATTGCTGATGTTTATTGCGCTTATTTTTATAATTCCAAGAGTTTGGTCAATTGCGTTGTTCTTTTCTGCTCAGTTTCATAAATAAAAGCGGCTTGCCTCAAGATCCTAATGAAAGGATAAAATAATAAGCTAGGATTTTCATCTGGTATGGCTAATACGACATGAAGGAGAATTTGGAGGAGGTACAGACAAAGGGAGGCCCTGGCCAAGGCAGTGTCTGGGGCTGAGCCACCTTATCTATAGCAACCCAGAACATCCTCTGCAAAGAGGGTCAAAGCCCTCCTGGGCCGAACCACAGCCTCGCCCCTGCTTTCTTCTATCTCCTTGGTATCTCGTTTTCAACTGTTCTAGTGATATAGGGATGAAGTCAGACCAGCCAGCTAGGGGATCCAGCTGTGAGATCACATTTCCATCCCCAAAGTGAAGTCAGGTGCTGGGCGCAGTGCTTCCTGGGAATCATTGTATGGTCGTCATCTGAGGCTTCCTTGCCTTGGAAAGCTTAACAGTCCAAGTCTATCCAGAGTGCATGGGCAGAGAGTGGTCGTGCTTCAGGAACGAGGCCCTCTCGAGGAAGAGATGGGACATAACCTTGCATGTTGTAACAGAAAGGAGGCAGCTGGTTGCTCCCTCCCCCAAAAAGGGAGAGAGAAAGGGAAAAGAAGAGAAGGGGCAGGGAGGGGAGGGGAGGTGGAGAAGTGGAGGGGAGGGGAGGGGAGGGAAGGGAAGGGAAATAGAAAAGAAAGACGAAATTTGGTTTCAAGGTTGAAAGTGGGTTTTCTTCATTAGGAATGAATATGTCTATCCCTTTGGTTATATTTTTAACAAAGGTTATTTTATTTTTTCATTTTAATAGCATTTACTGTGCTTTCATTGTCATAGTTTCATTTTTTTAATTATTGAGAAAGTAATTTAAAAAAAAAAAGAAAGATACAGAAAAAGAAACACAGAGGCTAGGCCATGCTCTCTTGGTAAAATGCTTGCTAGCAGGCTGTAAGGCCTGGATTGGATTCCTCAGCCCAGCATAGATGGGACATGGTATTTAGTCTCTATTTCTTTATTTTGTAGGTAACTGCTCTCCACCCTAAGGTACCCCTCGGTTGAATTTTATGTCGTTATAAACCTCACTGTGATGAACATCTTCCTACACAGGGGCTTCTTTTCTTTAAAATCATTGTCATAGCAGGACACGCGTGGTTTAAGTGGTAGGGTCAGCATCAGTTGGGATTGCCAGATCAAAGGTGACAATTTCTGCTCTCATCATTTTCATTACACCAAGAAAAGTAGATAAATCGCTCAACCACAACCAGACATGTAAAACAAAATCCGTTTTACCATACCTTTGCCTTCTATCAGTGTCTGGTGATTTGATAGGTAAGATGGTTCCTTGTTTTGTACATATAAAAAGAAAGGAGATGTCTTTTCTTAGGGAAGTCAGAGAATGCACATGCCTCGGGGGTGAAATGCCAAGACAGAGAGCAACATTCCTCTTGTACTGTGCTGGGCAGCAGGGCTTCCTGTGACAGGAAGGTTCTCCTCCTCAGTGCCAGCTGCAGGAGCTGCTGGCCACGTTCGGCTGTTAGGCACTGGGAATGAAGCCAAAAAAACTTAGGAACTGAAAGCTTTATTTTCTATTAAACAGTCACGTGAAATTAGTAGCCACATCAGCCCGCATCGTTCAGAGTTAGAGGGAGTAAGCTTCTCCGGAACAGTGGAAGCAGAGGCTGGGGACTCTGATATTTTCACATACACAGAAATGTCCTCTCGTCCTGCTGGTCGCTTCTATGGGGAGGATTGGGGAGGGGCAGAGAGGTTGTGGGTTGGTTGGTTGGTGTTTTGATGGTGTTAAAGATTAAGCCCAAATAATGCTTTCACAAACTGGGCAAGAGCTGTGCCACGAACCTACGTTTGTGTGACAAGGTGTGATAAGTGCTTGGTGTCCTACCCTGCAGGTTTACAACCATGTTGTAGATAGTGCACTGGGTCAGGGTGTGGAGGCAGAGAGCTGTGGATCAAATATGGGGTGTTCTTTTAATGTTGTACTTTTTATTTGAGGTGAGGAGCTCACTATCTAGACTGGCCTTGAATTCTGTAGCACAGGAAGCCTCAAGTTTATAATATTCTCACCCCAGTCTCCAGAACAGCCTAGATTACAGATTTACACCACCAGGTCCAAGGTTTGTTTGGTTTTTTTTGTTTGTTTGTTTTGTTGTTGTTGTTGTTTTGGGGGGGTTGTTTTTGGGGGTTTTTTGGTTGTTTTTCTGGCTTTAAATAGGATTCTCTAACAATTAAGTCTCCTTAGCATTAACTCCACGGGGGTCCCTAACTCTGCATGAAATGAGCTCATCTTGCCTGGCCCAGAAGGGCAAGGTTAGCAGAAGCTAGCAGCATTGATACTGAGGATGCAGGTGTCCTTGACTGGTTCATCCCTGCCTCTCCTCTGTACCTCCCTAGTGGTCTCTCCACCCTCACACTTGTTATACATGATGAGAGGTATAAATACAAGGATGAATAGATTATAGGTAGATACATGAGTGCTGATAGGTGGCTGGATAATGCATGGACTGATGGATGGATAACAGATGAAGGTGGATAGATGGATAAATGGTGATGGGTAGATAGATAGATGACGAATGGATGGATGGATGGATGGCTAGATGGATGACAGATGGCTAAATGGATGGATGGATGGATGATAGATGGATAGATGGATGACAGATTGATGGATGAATGGTGATGGGTAGATGAATAGATGATGAATGGATGAATGAATGGATGGATGGATAGATGACGGATAGACAGATGGATGACAGATGGATAGATGGATGACGGATAGATGGACAGATGGATGACAGATAAATGGATGGATGACAGATACACAGATGGATGATTACAGACAAATGGATAACAGAAATGTGGATAGGTGATATACAGTGAGTTGATGATGGATACTTGAATGGGTTATAGATAGATGGCTGATGGACAGATGGTGGATAGTTGGTAGATAATTTTGATAAATAATGTAGAGATGAATGATGGATGGATTGACAGGCGATGGATAATGGGTGGATGACAGATGGATGGACACATGGGTAAACAAGTGTATGTACGGTAGTAATAACCATAGCAAACACTTGCAGTGCCCCCCAGTGTCAGAATGGGGGTCCAAGGCTTTGTCTGTAGAGCTCCACTCCCTTTCAGCATTCCGAACAGCCTAACGATAAATGTGTCATGAATGTTTCCTAACATGCAAGGAAACCAAGGCATAGCTAGTGAACAGCACGGTGTGGGTCGCAGCTATCTTCCTCCACCGCCTGACCTAACACACTGTCTACTTTGCCTATAACGCTGTAGGATGGTGCTGCAGCATGGATTTTTCACACCTTGGAACACCAGCCTGTGGCCGAAACTTTTCTCCCCTGTGTAGCTCCTTAGCTGAGGGAGGGAACGCTAGAGAGTGGCAGGTGCCCCTAATTTCCTCCAGAAGTCATCTTCTCTCTTCATTGCTGAACAGCTTATAACGTGTCCATGGTCTGCTCATGTGGTTAACAGTGGGGCTTGAGGCTGATGGAGAAAGCTTGCAGCATGCAATTAAAACCCTGTCTTGCCCAATTGGGCAACTAATGGGATCAGCAAGAGTGGAAGCTGCCTCGTTAAGGCATAGTTTGTACCTCAGGACCATTTCTGGGGCAAACGAAACAACGGTTGATGGGAGCTGCCTGACGGGTCGGTCTGAAACTGAATGAGGTGGTCCTCCAGGCCACCCTAGTGTAGACGTGTGTGTGTGCTTGTGTGTGTGCATGTGTGTGAGTGTGCATGTGTATGTATGTCTGTATCTGTATGTCTGTGTGTTTTCATGACAGAAACTTGGTGCTTTGCGTATTGTACCCATGGCACGTCAGGTGACTTCACGATCCTTTCCACGCTCTGATCTCAGGTTGCTCTCCACAGCTCGAGTGTGGAAGGAACCAGGCCCGTGTGAGAAGGGCTCAAGTCAGTCTGCATGACTGCGGTCTGTCGCTGCTTTTTCTCACGGGCCAGTCATACCTCTGCATAAACAGAGCCATGTTTGGTCATGATGGACACAAGGATGCCTCGTCCCCAGCGACGGGCAGCATCACTGACTTCAGAATGAGAGAAGCGCACTGCTGTGTGAGTGGCTGCCTCTTAAAGCGGGTCTTATACTCAGGTGACAGAAAGTCCCTGGAGCATTTCTGACAAAATCGTTGCCACAACCTGATGTAGGGCAGCGGCCACACTACCACGGCGGACAGCCGGGCTGACTCGGCGGTAGGTAGGCTCTCTCTGGCCACTGTGCTTTTGAGCATCACGGATGTGTGACTGTATCAAAAAGGCAAGAAAGTCATTGTCTCTAGGAAGGAGCTTCTCTGGAACCTGATTAGCTCAGAGCTTCTCATTTGGGGCACGGGTGTTATTTTTTTTTTAGCTGAATTATCCGTTGGTGATGAGGGGCGAGTCTCATGTTTGTACTAGGATGGCAAAATACTCCCCCTCTATTGGTTTAGCTCCCCAGCACAGTTGGAACAGAAGACAATATTTCTGGGTATCAACAGCTATTTCCTGCAGCTTAAAACCCACCCTACAATTCCCAGGGTCTTACTCAAGTCTTCTGGTGTACTAGAATGGAATAGTTTCTCCGCCCAGCTCCGAAAGTTGCAATGCATATAACTATACCATTCCCAACCCTAACAATGATATCCATGGCTATTCAAAAACTTTGCCTTGGGAAAATTCCAGTGCATGATGGGACACACCTGCGCTCCAGTACTTGGGAGGATGAGGTACGGAGACTGTGATCGTGAGTTCCAGGAAAGTCTGGGCTGCGGAAGACATTACGAGAAAGAAAGTTGTGGGGGAGGAAGGAATGGGGAGGGAAAGGAGCAGAGTAAACAGGAAACACAATCCTGGAAGGTGCTATGGCCATGTGCATATGGAGACGCACAAAGATGTCTTTGCTTCTCCATCCCCCACCCCTCATTAGCTAGGATAACTCTCTCTAGCTACTCTATCAAACAACCACAGATCTCAATAGTCCAGCACAGAGCGCATGAGGTTTTCACTCATGTAAAATCTTCCCTAAGTGAATCAGATGTCACCTTCACTGTAGAGTGGCTATGTCATCTGGGGTGCGCGGCTTCTAAAGGCACTGAAGACAGCAGAAAGGAACCCTGTAATTGAGGCTCATTTCTCTGCCAGCATCTCATGTGTCAGAGGCTGGGAAGTGCAGCCATCCTGGAGTGATGGAGGGAGAGGATGAGATGAACAGGAACTGAATGGCGAGCCGTCAGCTTATGTGCAGGACTTTCAGCCTCTCCAATAGTGGTCATTTTTAGTGATCTGAGTTACAAGCGAACAATGTTTCACATGGCCCAATCTCCCCTAACTATTCCTAGCATGATTATTTCAAAGTGCCCCCCCACCTTCTCCTTCCTCTTGAATTTGAGAAAGTAAGAATACTACTTGGAACATCTGTAGTTTCCACCTGCCCCTGGGTTAGGTAGGTGCACAGGCATCTTGAGACTGTCAGCTGGGCTTGTGTCTTCATTTCCTGCCCCACAACAGGTGAGGAATGATATATGGATGGTCACACTTGTTTGTCAAGAACACACAAGGGAGTTCTTGACAAACAAAGCTCCACCACGCTCATCTGACTTGATCTCTAACAGTCTGCAAACCCTGTAAACTTAAACTCAACTGTCCCCACTCCTGGCTTCCCAGAATCCTGTCTCCCTGAATCCCATCTCCAGGCAACCAGGCTTCCTTGACCCACGCTGGATGTGACATAGTCATCCCTTACAATGTGAAAATCTGTTCCTTTTAACATCCTGCCCAAGCCCCACCTCTGTGGCCCATTGTCCTACGATCCAGGCAAATGCTTTAGCTTCTAACTGTCCTTTCAACTCCAGCCCCAAGGCTAACACCGCCTCTACTATGCTGCAGGTGCTACAAATCCACTGAGAGGATGAGTTTGTGGAGTACTGTGAGCTTTGTGAGTGAGGTGGTATAGCAACGCATCAAAGGGATGGCCAGTAACCTCTCCTTCCCCATTCCGAAGCAAACTCCTACGATGGTGCTTCCCGGAGCCTAAAACTTGAATCTTAAGAGCAGTTTTGTTTACATAGCAACTTACTGTTTACTTAATAACCCTCCCACACATGTACACCCACATGTGTGCTCGCGTGTATTGAGTTGTATGCTTATAGAAGCACTTGTGTGCCTCGTTACTTATCTATGGCACAGCACATATAAGTGCTTATGTACACACGAGCGCATATATTTCCATACCATTTTTTTCATATTTGTACACCATTATGTTCCTGATCGTCTCTCCACCACGGATGGCCAGAATGCTGTGATGACTGAAAGATACAACAGAAAGCTCTGAGATCAGCATAGTGAAACTGACTTCAGCAACGCCACCCTGATGGTAGCATCATCGAGTACTGACAGGAGACCTATTTGGCCTCAGGACTCTAGGTCTTGGTCTTGCTGCCCCTTTGTCTTTCTGGATTTCTATGGCTTCCGATGTCATGCTAACATTCATAGTGCAAACAGAGTCATTGTTCTCATAAATAAGCCAACGAAGAGGCTAAAGTGGAAGGTCCCAGCCTGCATTGGATGTAAAGCTATTCCAGAAGAGTTTCCTCTCCCCCTCCCCTCCCTTCCCCTCCCCCTCCCCTCCCTTCCCCTCCCCCTTCCCTCCTCCTCCCCCTCCTCTCTCCCTCCTCCTGCCCCTTCCTCTCCTCCTCCCTCTCCTCCTTCCTCTCCCCCTCCCTCTCCCCTCCTCCTCCCTCTCCCCCCACTCCCTTCCCCCTCCTCCTCCCCCTCCCTCTCCCCCTCCTCCCCCTCCCCTCCCTCCCCCCCCTCCCCCTCCTCCTCCCCCTCCCCTTCCCTCTCCCCTCCCCCTCCGCCTCCCCCTCCCCCTCCCCCTCCTAGGATGCAGACTGCCTCAGCTTCCTCGAGGCTCTGCTCCAACCAGAAGCTAAGCTCTCCAAGCACCTCTGGTCTTCATCTTCTGTTTGCCGGAAGTACCCGACTCAAGTTGCGACCATCAGAAAATATTTCACCTGACCAGCGTGTCTCAGATGGGAACACTGATTTGAGTGGGTTGCAAAACAAAACTTTCTGCTTTGTAATAATGGCCATGATAGGGAGGGCCAGTGCCTAATCCCAGCCTTCCCAAGGCTGGGGATACCTTGTAAAAAGAGCAGGGTGGAGGTTAGCCCAGCTCTCAAGGCAGGCAGACGTGTCTGTGCTTCTCCTTTCTCGAGGCTCAAGTCCCCCCACCTTCCACAATCACCGTCTCCCAAGAGGAGAGGAAGCCTACAAAAATGAGAAAATAAAAAAGTAAAATTACGAAAAAAGAAAAAACCAAAAAGGCATAGTCTCAAAACTAGACAGCCTTACAGTCTGTCCGGCTAATAGAATTATGTATTGATGTCTATAAATTTAGATGTCGGATTTCGTCTCTTACTTAAATGTATCTGTGTGTTTTAATAGGAACTCTCAGCTCTGCTTTTATTAATGCAAAAACATTAAGTCACCAGCCCTGGATCTGAAAGCCTTAAAGGGCTGTTTCCACCAGAACCTGTCATAAAATGTGCTCTCAAGCATGTCCCCTTTAAGAGACTCCAGAATTAAATGTTCCCGTATGTGAATTTTATTTTGTACAGCACATTTGCTTTATGGCTACAATTAAGTTAGATGTGCCGATAACAATGTCTGTTTTCCATTTTAAATCGCACATTCCAGACACCGTGTATTGTTTTATTATCTAGTCCACATGCTTTTAATTGCAATTATGGTCCCTTATGAGTCCCCTGGGAGGCCATGATTGCAATTAAAAATGTAATTTAAATGTTAATTAATTACATTCATTTTCTAAACTGGGAAAATTTCATTTATTATTTTCATGTGTTGTTCATTTATCCTAAATGCATTACCTTCTAAATGTTTTTTTTCCCTAAATTAAGTGTTATGTTTATAAAACAGGGTGTTTAATACCCTTTAAAATTTTCGTGAGGGTGTTTGTACAAATTATTACTTTAAATTAATTGATTTTGCACTATATGCATGAGCTATAGGTCCTAAATATAATAAAAAATAATGCTGAGATTCTCCCCACGCTCCTTGGTGCCATCACCGGGAGAGACGCTTTTTGATCGACTTGGCGGCAGCGCGTCTGTCTACCTACCTCTTACGGTTGTGTTGGCTGTTACTGTTTTCTCTCAAACAAAGGGAGAGAGGTGTGGGCACTCCAAATGACACAGATCATTAATATGAAAACAGGGTTTTTTCCCCCTCCAGATGAAAATTGCAACCTAAGGAAGAAATTTATTGTTAGATTAATAAGTCATCTAGGCTGGTATGAATAAATAAAGAGGAATGAGGGAGGGGAGGACCTCAAAGACAGGGAGCCTCGAAAATCATTGGAACTTTCTAGAAAGAAAAAAATGTCTCATGCATGATTCTGTTTTTCCGGGCCTGCCTATCATTTTTCTTTTCTAGCTTACTTTGCCTAAAATAGAGGGTCATTTTAGACATGAGGAAATATCAAGAAATACATCTCGAGTGAACCATGGCAGTTTAGGAGTCGTTTCAGTGACTAAAAGCTGACGTCACAGGAGGATGGGGCAGAATTTCAGGAGTTCTTCTTTTTCTAATTCAACCCCAAGTCCATGCTACATGTAATAAATTAATAAAAGCTTTAGGGATACTTTTAATGTTAGTTTTCTATACAATTGGCCACATCGTTGTTTGTTTACTTGCTTATTTGTGTTGTTAGCTCATTTATCTTTAAAAAATGCTGTCTGAAGTCTGGTTAAAACTGTAATATTTACAAGGTAAAATTAGAGTCGGCTCTCAACTCTTACCTAGTGCTGACGTCACAGGATGCTATGTGGGCGGGTGTAGGACAGTGAAAGGAGAAGGGATGAGTTCCCGGCATGCTCAGCGGGCATCGCGGGGGTCTTCACTCCAGACTCTTAGCTCGATTCATTTGTAAAATTCCCCCACGCATCCTCTGAGCCACGAGGTGTGGCTCGGTCCACACTGCAATCCCATGAGTCTGGTCATTTCCATTTCAGAGGGGAAACTGAGGCACGCAGGATTCCCAGAACTTGCTAAGGATTCATGTCACTAGAAAGGAGCTAAATAAACCAGGATCTATGCCCTGGAAGGTTGATGTAGTCTCTCCATGCCCTTCCATACCACTGGCCAGGGTATGGCTGAGAAACACTGCAGGTCTCTGAGGAGGTACTGGAGAGGATCCCATGCCAGCAGAGTGGGAGTCAGACTGGGAGTCCATGTCTCTTTAGGGTCTGCGATCTTAGATTTTGCGCCTTCCTGGTAAGACACAGTTTTCTTCTGTATGATAGCATAACGACACCTGTCTCGGGCGATGCCTGATTCGCAGAACAAGGAAGTATAACTGGAGGCTACAAAGCTTTGTCGCCGTAGTCGCTGCCTTTTCCATCACAGCCTAGGTGGAGGCAGAAGTGAGTAGCTTCAGAAAAGTCAGTAAAGCCTCACAGGCATTCATCAACAGAGGACTGCTCAATTCTATGAAGCAACGGACACTTCTAGACGGCTTGTGGGGACTTGAAAACAATAATGCATAATCAGGCAGACCAGGCGTGTAGGCATATATAACAGGCCAGTGCAAGTGGGATACTGAAGCTGGGGGAAGAATTTTTGAGCTCTGCCTCTGCTGTCAACTGCTCATAAGTCTGGGTTCCCCAACTCCCTCCTTTATATAGTATATCATATAATATATCATAATTTATAATATATAATAAAATATATAATACATAGTACATCGTATATAGTATGTAATATAATGTATATATAATGTAGAGTGTAACATGTAACATGTAATATGTAATATATATAATAAGGGTTCAAGCACTCTACAGCGGGTTATTTTCAACATATCACAGATGAGTTGTGACAAAACTTGAGTCACATGACATATCCTTGGGTGTATTGCCCCTTAAGGTCAGTCTGGGCACCTGGTTCTGTATTAAGTTCTCTCCATTACAGTGATAAAACACTGTGACCAGCGCGATCTAAGGAAGAAGATCTCATTTGGTTACTCAGAAGGACTGAGTCCGTCAGGGCGGGAAGGTGTGGTAGCAGATGCAAGGAAGCTGAGTGCTTATGCCTCATCTCATCTGTATACAGGAGGCAGAGAGAGACAGAGACAGAGAGAGACAGATACAGAGAGACAGAGAGAGAGACACAGAGAGAGAGAGAGAGAGAGGGAACCTTACACAGCCGTTGCTCTAGAGAGTCAGCATTTGCCAGACAGATACAGTCCCCTGTTGCTCTCTGACCCACTGGTTCTGGTCACAGGAGGGCCATCACCCCCATGACCCTGAGTACTCATTGCTTAGTAACTCATGCGGAGTCTCTGAGTTTTTCCATCTGGGTCTCTGGTCTCTCTTTCCTCCAGTTCTTCACTCTGTCTTTCCTTCACTCACCTTCCCCCCTCCAATCATCGATTTCTCCCCGAAAGGCTTCACTGATCCCCTCCCAGCCTGCAGTAGCTCCTTACCTTCACCCTAAAGAGCCGCTGGACGCCTCTAAGCAGCGGGTGTCAAAGGAACAGCCTAGATCCCTCTGGGAAGGAGTTGACAGTGGACTCATCCACCCCCCCCCCCAGTCCCTAGCACAGGGTCTGGTGGGAAGGTTTCTGAGGACTTCTAAATTGGGGGTTGCTAGGAACATCATTATTATGTGGAAAACCCACGCAGGACTTAGCAGAGCTCTGCCTTCCAGGCCCAGCATCCCCAGTTCAGCTCCGGTTACTGTAGTGTGCGGCCGTGACCCGTGCAAACTCACGAAGTGTTTCTCAGGTGTACTCAAGAGTAACAGAATGCTCACAGCTCACCACTGCTATCCCAGCACTGTGTTTTACCCAGGAGCACATTTCTTCACTTATGCTCCAGGAACCTGTGTGCAGTGTGTGCCTCACAGAGGGAAATGGGTTACCACAGCCCTGTGTAGACAACTGGTTTTGTTATCCCTAGCAACTCTGGGGGCCAGTGTAGCTTAACACTGTTGTGGTTTAAGTGAGTGGCAGGGTTTAGTGTCACCTGGTGGCCCAGGATTCGGGTCAAGGGCAGCCCAAATTTTAGCCTGCAAATGAATCACCTGGAGGTCTCATTAAGACAAAAGGACTTGTGCAGTAAGCCTGCTGTGCCCTGAGATTCCACAGCCCCCAGGAGCTCCCAGATGTGTGGTGAAACTGGTCCTCCAACCACATTTGGGGAAGGCTTTCAGCATGGTGTTTGATTCTCTTCTACAAGGTGTTCATGTCTCTTAGGGCAGCGTTTTGACAGTCAGTGGGCCCCTTTCCTGTGGTGGTGATGATGATGATGATGATGATACCGCCAGGGATATGGCTCAGACGTTAGACTGCTTAGCCTAGAATACATGAAAATTGGTTCAATCCACAGCGTTGTATAAACTATGTATGACGACACACGCCTGTCTTCACAGCATGCAGGAAACTGAGGCAGGAGGATCCCAAGTTCAAAGCCATTCTTGGCTAAGGACTTTGAAACCAGCTTAGGCTACATAAGACCCTGTCTATAAATAGGTAGATAGATAAATAGACAGACAGACAAATAGACACGGTGTTTTATGGTGATACAGGTATAAGGACAAATTAATTGACACTCTATATGTAAGCAGCTCCTTTTGCCAGCTCCACCTTTGTGATTTTAAAGGAAATGAAGATGACCGTTAGTGCCCTTACGTATGGTAGTGCCCAGATACTGTCCCTGTGCGCCCAGTGTAGAAGTGGATACCTGCCAATCTTGCCCTGGCATTCTCTCTCCCTCTCTGAGTCTCTACTTGCTCATCTGTAAAATGGGAGTTTAGCATTCTTTCCATTGATTTGTGTCCCCACACGCTGCCTGGTGTATAGCTTAAGGAATGTTAGCTTTTGCTTTCAACTACATGGGACCCCTCCAGCTGCCGTTGTCTCCTGACCTATTAAAAGTCTGATCCCTCATGCATACCACTCCTTCTTGAAACTCTGTTGGATATGTCCTCCTGGTTACACAAGCTGGCTAATTTCCATAAATTAACTTCGGTTGCCTTCCATTTCTGATCTGGGCTGCAGTTCCTTTCTGGGAGGCCCCATCACATCCTGGAGGAAGCAGACAGCGATGCCCCAGATGCCCGGCTTGGAATCTCCCAGAATGCTCACACGTCCTTGGCAGTTTAGTCTCCCAGTGTGTTTTTCAATGGAAAGGAATCAGTGCCTGGGTAGAGCCTGGGATAGCCACGGATTCTCTCCCTCTCACTCCACAGGTGAGAATCTGTGTCACCAACCAGTTCTCTCCGGTCCTTTTATTCCCTTCAGCTCCTAACCTGCTTGTTGGCCATGTAAGTTTGTGTGTGTGTGTGTGTGTGTGTGTGTGTGTGTGGTATAGGAGGGAGTGTATGTGTACTTTGTATGGTGTATATGGTGTGTTTGTGGTATAGCGGGGAGTGAATGTGTACCTTGTATGGTGAGTGTGTGTGTGTGTGTGTGTGTGTGTGTGTGTGTGTGTGAATGTGCCTTGTTCATTGAGACAGGAGCTCTCACCAGGCTGGAGCTCTTGGCTGACTTAGCCAGCCAGTCCCAAGGGTTCGCATGTCCCCACCTCCCTGGTGCTGGACTCACCAACAGGAGCCACCAAACTGGGCTTTGTACTGCACTCTGGGGAATTAAACTCAGTTCCTTGCACTTTATCAAGAGAGCCAGCTCTCTGGGCCATGATCTTTTTACAGAGGAGCAGGGCGGAATCCCTGCCCGCCGCCCCCCCTCCCCATTCGGACCACAGTGCTGGGTTTCCACACCAGTCAATCCCAGTCTCAGGTCATCCCTTTTCAAGAGCTTTCTGGTCTTGGCCTTTATTAGTGGAAGTACTCATGCTTCGTATTACAGAATTCTCCTTTGCTCAAACCGGGGGATTTAGTATCAAACATCTGGGTGGGACATGTGGTTAGTAGTTAGGTGGGCTCCCATTATCCTTCACGGTCACTACTTAATCACACACACACACACCACGTAAAAATTAAATCCTTCTTAGATAGAAATAAAAAAACAAGCAGATCTGTCAGCCATGCTAGGATGACAAGGGACCTAGACAAGCCACAAAGGAGACATCAGGTGTGTGGACTGCCTGGCTACCGGGAAGCGTGGGTTCCACTCCAAGGTTTCCTCTGCTCTGAGAATCGACACACGGATCACCCTCAGCCTGTGGGTATGTCATCTCTCTACGCTCTCCCGGTCCTCAGGTGACCTACCCTCTCATGTTCCTTATGTCTGTTATTTTAGCAGCAACTTCATATATGTATATAGAGCCCTTGGCACCACACACACACATCCCTTATACATTTTAAGTTCAAACCAAAGTGTCCTCGGGGCCAGTGAGGGTAAATACTAGACTTCCTTTTTGGTTTTTTATTTTCAAGGTAACAATAACAGAACCACTAGAATTTACATAGCACCACAGATGATTTACATGCTTATTTACGCTGTTGTTCCCTTTTTATAAAAAAAAAATGGGGTTACCTTAGCAACCGCACCATCACATGATCTTCACAGACAAACCATAAGAGAAACACCTTTTGAAATGAAAACAGGAATCTCAGCGGTTACATCCTATAGACGCGTAATCTGTCACCTACAGAATTTCAATTGGAAAAGAGCGGGTGACATTTGGGTGTCTTCTCTTTAATTGCTTCCCTGCCTTCAGAGATGCCATAGTGAAAGGAAGGGATGGAGAGAGAAAGGGAAGAAGTTGGCCCTTGTCCTGGGCCTGTTGGTAGAACTGGGTACCCCTGTCATTCCATCACCAGCAGAAACGACACACTACTAAAATCCGTCTCCTCTCTCCTTGTATTTATTCACATGGGTCCCCCCCACTACCCTTTGGCAAATTAATCATGAGTCAAAATACAGCCCTCTCCCCATGGGCAGCTGTCCCCATTTCTGGCTCAGTCCTGGCTCTGAGGACTCCATGCTTCTACATCTCTGCCCAGGGAAGTCCACACATGCAAGGGCCTTCTCCTTGATCACATTTGAGCAGGTTCCCTGAGAACAGGAAGCTTCCTCTCTGAATTGGCTGTACTACTGCTGCTATGGGCTTCTGGGATTTGGGGTTTGAGCCTTGTGGGACATCAATCAGGTCCCGTATCCTTCCGTTTCAACTTCCCAATGGTTGCTGGGTGACCTGTGACTGCAGAGGCAGGGGAAGGTTATCAAGATGCAAGCAGTAAGCAGTACAAGGATTAGCAGAAAACTTTTGTGTTATTGTTGGGTTTTTTTTAATTTAATTATTATTATGTCCACGCCCTTTTTCAAAGACATCAGATGTCCCTGGGGAGAATCTGGGTTGTTTTATTCAGGAGGACATCCCACTTCCAAGAGCAGTATTGTGTCTACTATTTGTGTGCTCGGTGACTCTGCACATAAAACTAGTATTGAAGGCCAGACAGATCCTGACTCTGTCCGGGCAAGGGAAGTTCATCCAAGCTCGGTATTGTTCTTGCAGGTGGATAGGGTGGATGGACAGAGGACGGGCCCAGCAGCAGCACAGAGGGTCTGCCGCATCCACAGCCCTGACGAGGGGAAATGTGTGCTCTTGGGTTAATACTCCGAGCTGTCCTCAAGCACTCGGTGCTGATGACCAGGGAAATTGAATTTTGCAAAATGGAGTTGGAGTCACACCGAAATGAGTGGCAGCAGATGCTTAACGGATTCAGAAATTTCTAAGACCTGGTGGCTGCCAACCAACTGTGCAGTAGACACAGCCCACAGACCTGGGTTGTCGGATGGTCTGGGAATAGTGTGTGTGTGTGTGTGTGTGTGTGTGTGTGTTTTGTGTGACACAGGTACAGGGGTCAACCTGATCCTTCTCCCTTCTTCCCTCCTTCCCCTTCCCCTCCCCCTCCCTCTCCTTCATTCTCTCCCTCTTTCATTCCTTCCCTCCCTCCCTTCTTCCCTTACTCCATTCTTCCTTCCTTTTCACCTCTCTCCCTCCTTACCTTCCTTCCTCCCTCCCTTCCTTCCTCCTTCCATCTTTCTCCCTCCCTCCCTTTCTCCCTCCCTTACTCCCTCCCTTCTTCCCTCCCTCCCTCCCTCACCCTCCTCTCTATCCTTCCCTGTCTGTTCTCTCTCATCCATATCTGCTGCCCATTATGATGTCTCCAGCATGTTCTGGAGAACTTACTCAGTCCCATCTTCTCATTTGTTCATTGTATAGAGCAGCTGTGGGCAGGGCCCTCCGACCTGTGCTGAGAAGGCTCAGTAATCAGTGGGAGAGGCAGGCAAGATTCACTCCCAGAGAGTTCCAGGTCCACACAGGTATTGACCAAAGGCTTGCATGTAATTAAATACTGAACGGGATTAAATCGATGGCATTGATCAATCGGTTAATTGGGAGTTTGCTGGTGATGTATCTAAGTGCTCCTCACTAAGCCAGCATCCCTGCCGCTTGCCAATCTGGGGCCCTTTTTCCCATTGACAGATGTGCTCAGAGTAACTTGCATTTCAGGCCTGGGACGTTTCCTGCCAATCTTTGTTCCCAGATGGCTTAGATATGAATGCTTCTTAATTTTCTTTTTTAATCCTCTGCCTCCCCCATCTCTAGAGGGACAGAGCCTGTGTCTTCAGTATGATGCCCCAAATTTAGACATAAGCTATTGTTTACTGACACTTAACGAAGCTACCTTATGCCTCTTAAACAATGACTGAGCCAAGACAGAACCCAAAGAGCTTTCAGTCGGGACAAGGGAACCGATGTCTCCGCCTCTCCTTGAACTTGGCATAGTGAGCGAGATTTACACGAGCCAAGGATTTCCAGCTCATTTTTCAATGTTATCGTAGGAACAGTGTGTCCTAGATTCCTAGCAGCTGCAGAAACTGACCCTTCCCATGGCTGGGAGACCGAGGACCATCAAAACCAGGGCATCTCTACCCCCATAGCCACTCTGTGATGATGTGGAAAAGTTCGAAGGGCATTGTGGGAAAGGAGCTCTTCCTGAACTGCCCAGGCTTCCTGAGGAAGGTTTATTGGTTGAAAGAACACTTGTGTGGAGCTTGAAGATGTCCCCAGGCTGTTCACGCAATTCACTTGGGAGGGAGGCCAGTACTCCAGTCAAGGTCGTACGGCCTGGGCCACCCCCACACATGTGGCTAACCCAAGCATGGAATTGGGTTTTTCTCTCCAAACAGGGCCTCTGCTGCTTGCTCCATAGGCTCCTCACTCGCCTTCTCACCGAGAGAGGCGGCTGAAGCGCCTACTGCTTCATTTACGGCTCATGGTTTCAGAGAGCAGGGTCCGCCATGGAAAGAGGTGGGAGGGCCGTTGGGAAAATGTGGAGAACAGGAAGCAGCACATTTGGCTGGGAAGCATGACAAGCTATAACCCTCAAAGGCCAGTAACAGTGACCCACTTCCCCCAGCTAAACCCCGCCTCTTAAAGATCCCACAACCTCCCAAAATGGTACCACTGTGTGCTCAAACTCGCAAACCCGTGGGAACATTCCACATTCCAACAAGAACAACAAGATGTAAGAGTCATTATACGTGAGTAGACTGCTCGTGGAAAACCCAGACACATGCACGCACACATACACACAACATACATAGGCATATACAAACATGCACAGACACATGCATACACTTGTGCACATGCTTGCACACAAATACACACTCATGCATATATGTGTGCACATAAACATGGATGCACAGACTGGTACACACTCATGCACATGCATGCATGCACACATATACACACTCATGCACGTATGTATGTGCATATAGACATGGATGCACAGACTGGAACACACTCATGCATATGCATGCATGTGCACAAATACACACTCATGCATACAGACATGGATGCATAGACACATACACACTCATGCACATGCATGCACACAAATATACACTCATGCACATATGTGTGTACATATAGACATGGATGCGTAGACACATACCACTCATGCACATGCATGCACACATATACGCACTCATGCACATATGGTGCATGCATGTAGATATGGATGCACAGACATGCACATACACACTCCACACAATTTCTCATGCAGAAGTGACTGCACACGAGTCTAGAAAGCTCCTTTAAAAGACGTGAGGCTGCAGCCGATGGGTGACTACTTACCCAGAGTCTGACTTCCTACGGGCACTGCCTTGTGTCTTGAGCTAGTTCAGAGCATGGTCCCACCACAGGCTGGTCTCTGTGGAGCAGAGGGACACCATCAGTGATCGAGTCAGCTGCCAGTGGAGGAAACGGAGCTAAGAGGAAAAGGCCACTCTCCTGACATCACCCCCTCTCTGAATACTTGGGGGGATGGAATCACTGACCCCATTAGCCAGGAGGATGATCCCTTGAGAATGATACCACAGGTCCTGGCTGGCAAAATCACTGCCCACTACACTGCAAGAAGCCATGGTCAGCGTGGAATGGACAATCCATTACTTCTTTGCAGCTTCTCCCCCTGGTGACCGTCGTCTTCTTCCAGGTGCCCTCTGTCTCCTAGTCTCCTCTGGCCACATGTGGTGTGGCTACAGTCCAACATCAGCCAGTGGCCGTCTTTTCAGTCTCTTGTCATATGACTAGGTTCCAGTCTGGACCGTGTGGCTGGGAATACAGGGCTGGATAAGAAAGTTGAAGTGGGTGGATCTGGCTTGCTTTTTCCTGCATATTGATGTGTCCTATCAGATCAAGGAAAGGAGAGGGGAAGAAGAGAGAGGAGGGGAAGGGGAGAGGGGAGGGAAGGAGAGAGTGAACATTTGTTTAGTCTGAGCATTTTCTTTATTTAAAAAAAATAATAACCTTTTTAGACTGGGAGTTGGATCCGCAGTTATAAGCACTTACAACTCTTCCAGAGGACCCAAGTTTGGGTCCCAGCACTCATGTTAGGCTGCTCTTGGACTCCAGATCCAGGGATCCAACACCTCTTCTGACTTCTGAAGGCACCGCACACATATGGTGCACGCACACACACACATGCACATGCACACATACATGATTAAAAAATGACATATTTATAAAGGGAGTGGCAAAAGGTGTACATTGTAAAATACTAAAATAAAGCAGACAAGGAAAACTAGGAAGATGAAACTGTCTTTTCAGTCACCAATGTCTTACTGTGGGTGCTTTGGAAACACCTTATGAGACCTCTGTGTGTGTGCTTCAGAAGCTGTTCACACACGTGTACATGCAAACCACAGTGAGACACCAATATGCGCTGTTGTAGATGGCACTGTCCTCAGACACCAACATATTTTTCTATTTCAACACTGTGTGTGTGTGTGAGTGTATGTGTGTGAGTGTATGTATCTGAGTATGTGAGTGTGCGTGTATTTATGTTTGTGTAGTGTGTACATATATATGTGTGTATGGTGTGTGCATATGTGTATCTCTATATGTGTGTGTATGTGTGTGTCTATGTGTGTATATATGTGTGTGTTTATGTGTGTAGTGTGTATATGAGTCTATGGTGTGTATATATATATCTGTGTGTGCTTGTCTGTGTATCTGAGTTTGTGTGAGTGTATTGATGTGTCTAGTGTGAGTATGTGTATTTATGTTTGTGTAGTATGTATGTATATATGTGTGTATGGTGTGTGTATATGTGCATCTGTATATGTGTGTATACGTGTGCATCTGTGTATGTGTGTGTATGTATTTATGTGTGTGTAGTGTTTATATGCATCTGAATGGTGTGTGTATACATATATCTCTGTGTGTGTGCATGTGCGTGTGCATGTGTGTGTATCTGAGTATGTGTGAGTATATTAATGTATATGTGTGTGTATTTATGTTTGTATAGTGTGTATATATGTGAGTATAGTGTGTGTGTGGTGTGTGCATATGTGTATCTTATATGTGCATGTATATGTGTGTATCTGTGTGTGAATATATATGTATGTATTTATGTGTTTGTAGTGTGTATATATGTCTGTGTGGTATGTGTATATCTGTGTGTGTGTGTGTGTGTGTGTGTGTGTGTGACTATGCAGCCTAGGCTGTCTGTAGGCTCTTTTTCCCCTTGAGGGCTAGCATCAGAAGCATGCGCTCCCATATTTGGATTTGGTAATAGCCAAGGCACAACCATATTTTTCCCAGCTCAACCAGGCACTGACTAAGCTGCTACCAAATCTGGGACTATGTAGTCACTTGTCTCAGAGCTCCTGTAATCCAGCATGACCCTTCCTGTGGGATCCGGAATCACAGAAAAGGTTGATGCAGTTGTTCTGAGAACATCTTCCTTCTGAGTTGCTCTGGAAGCTTCCTGATGTCCTTGAACTCAATCTTCCATCACTGGCAGAGTAATCGTGATGCAGAAAGCCTGTGTTTTCAGACTGAGTGCCCGTTTTAACCCAACCTATGGAAGGTGTGAGCACTGTAGAAATGGCTGAGCAGGGGCCACACGCTAACATCATCACCTGGGTGCTCTCTCCTCCCATCCTCTGTGCAACTCTTAGCTTCTTATTATATGGGTGTCTACTGACCCAACAACCACTCTCTTAATGGTTGTAACACTAATTAGTAATTTAATCATTTAATTAAGGCTATTTTAATGATGGCATCCCACTTCTATCATCAAAGTAGAATGATTTTACTGACTCTTAACCTTTATTCCTTTATGGTGACTCTCATAACTCTACACAGAGGATGGTCGAAATTGATCATGGCCATGAACTCACAGACACTACAGAACCGTCATCGTCCTGGGAGCTGGCATGAGGGTGGGCTTCTTATTGACCTCAGTGTACTTTGCCCATTCTGTTCAAGGTTTCCACATCTCCCCAATCAACCTCTCCTTATCTCGTGTGGCAGCTGTAGCCACAACAGCACTGAGGAGAAGATAGAATGACCCAGGGCCTTCATCTTGTTAATTACAGTCCTTCCATTTCTTTCATTAAACCTGGTGGTTTTTAAAGGAGCCCCTTGTCTTTGCGTGCATTACCCAAACAGTGCAGGCTGCAGAAGGAACTAGCTAATCAATTCCTGGGCCTGGGCCTTTTAGAATTCAATACCGCACAGATACAGGGCAGTGGTGATGATTTTGACACTCAGCACATGGCTGGGAGCAACAGAGCTCTTGGGAGGGGGTGTCACACCCAAATGAGTACACCTAGCCTCTGGTCCCAACACGGTGCCCCGAAAACATAGCGGTATGGTGAGAACTCCTGTCCACTGTCGATCCGTTCAAGATGCGTCTTCCTCCTGAACTGGGATCGATTGGGTATAGGCACCCCCACACTCCACGCCATTTGTCATTTCTGATATAATACCATGTTATCGTTTAAGGATGTAATGAGAGAGGTGTCTGTGTTTAAAGCACACAGGTGTCGCAAGCGTTGACAAATGGCCGGACTGGCTTTGTCTCTGCCGCAGTGAGCGGTTGGCTGGCTGTTTGCTTTTTACCTTTTCTCCAAGAATAACTGTGGGACGAGTTCTGGAAGCGAATGGTATCGCTTTGTCAGATGTGGCTCATGGCAAGCCGGGTGGTCCTCAAAGAACAGCTGCAGGATTTTAGCACCCGACAGGATGGGAGCCCAGGGCCCCACGTAAATCTGAAATGACTCTTCATCTCAGGGCAGTTTTCGCTTGCAAAGTTCTCAGGGCTCTTTGGGGGTGGGCTATTTTTTTTTAAGGTGAGAGGACAGGAAATGCTTTTGGGAAGAAGAAAAATAATGCGTGTTAGATAATCATTTTATTCAAGAGCATTTCTGGGAAGAAAGCCTTTCATCAGGAGTATGACTGTCCCCAGGGAAACTGGAGTGGGTGGTGGGTTGGTGCCACAGGAGCAGCAGCCCAGACTAAGCCAGCTCACCTGGCACTCAGATCACCAACCCTTCTCATATATCATCAGGCTTTGCTGAAGAGACTAGAGGCAGGTCAGGAAGAAGCTGGCCCTGGCCCTGGAGGGACTCGTGGACTCTGACGGTGGTACTTAATCCATCAGGACAGGCAGTTTGTCAGGACAAACATCAGCTGTTTTCCTGCTCATATTTCCCTTCTCAGAACTCATGAGACACCCCCCCCAACACCCCCGCCATTCTGATTCAGCTTTGTTGTGCTGTGTTTGGAGTGGTGCCACTTCAGTCTGCCTTCCTTAGGGGGAGGGGAGGGTGGCTCATCCATCACACACCCATCATGCATCAACACACAGTCCCAAGCTCCAAATCTAAACAGATTCTCTGAGAAGTACCTGACAGGAATCTCTGCGCTCCACTTGGGGCGAGTCTGCCCATTTCTGGAACGTTCACCCAATTGTCAGTGTGAGATACAAAAATCTACATTTGACTATGAAGTGCAGGCCAGAAAAGCTTGACCCCAAAAGTGGGCCATTGATTTTGATCACCACAGGACAGGAAGGTTTCTTGGTGAGAACCTCATACTTCCTAACCCTTCCAGATTAGATTAAGGAAATGGACCCCATAGACAATGCAGAAGGACCATAGGAACTGCAATGGGTTTGAACAGAATAAGACCCAGTAGTAATTCATTTGTCACTGGAAGAAATGGTCCAGATATGAATATAATTTGGGCTATCTCTATCCCATTGGATACCAAAACATATTATAAATACTAATAAAGACCCGTATCCTTATTTACAAGAATATGAAAGCATAATATATATAAAACTATCACTTACACTAACTTGTAAAATTCTATAAATGTATCAATATATTTGTTTAAAGATATATTTTTAGATTTTGTCTACATGTATGTGTCTCTGGGAGTGTACACGCACATGAGTGCAGGTACTCAAGGAGTCCAGAAGAGGGCGCCAGAGTCCATAGAGCTGTAGTGACAGGCTGTTGTAAGCCTCCTGACCTGGGTGCTGGGAAGTGAATCTAGGTCTTCTGCAAGAGCAAGAGGTGTTCAACCAGCCTCATGTGCTAATGTTTTTTAATTGATGCCCACTGTATACTAATTTCCAGTCAAGGTATGACTGACTCTGATCTTCAGTTGACAGTGTCTAGGATGGCGTGAGTCGGTATTGAATATTCCAAAAACATTCCAATTGCTTTCAAGGGCCAGGTTCTGCTAATGCCATTCTGAACAGGCCATACAAAATTTATGCGTGTTTAGAATGATGATGAAGTACATAAATATAAAGAGAGATTCTCCTTCCTCTAAAATTTGGAACTAGAAAAGCTACAGAAAAAATTACACAGGAGTCGGGATGTGGCTCAGTTGATGGAGTGCTTGCCCAGCGTGCACGGAGCTCAGGGCTCCTCCCCAACTCTGTATAAATCAAAGGTGGAGGTGCGTGCCTGCAATCTCAGCACCCCAAAGGTGAAGGCAGGAGGGTCCGAGGTTTAGGTCCTACCCAAGAACATAACACATTTTCACCTAGCCTGGGCTACATGGAATGCTGGGAGGGAGGGGAAAGTGAGATGGAAAGAGAGAGGGAGAGAGAGGGGGGAGGGGAGTAGAAAAGAGGGGAAACGGGAGGGAGGAAAGAAGGAGAGATTCTCAAATCAAAAATATCCAAGTGCATTTTTATTAATGGAGTCAACCCAATGGCTGCACCAGGCAGATAGCTCGAAGTTAAACCACGGGACGAGGAACTACAGAACATACGTCCACACTGACAGGGAGGCTCTGCACTGCTCCAGTCTATGGAAGAAGCCACAGAGGAATAGAGACAAAATATCACCAAGCCACTTGAGCTATGTTTTGTTTTCTCCACCCAGAAGGAATATTCCATAAAAGCTTTAATCATAGTTGTAGCTCATGGGGTCCTGATAAAAATTGAATATGTTGTTATTGGTAAAATTGCTTAGGACAAAGACTTACACAATGGGTACACATCCTTGCACCTAGTCAGTGCCTCTCAGATCACCTGCTGTCGTCATGATCACCACCATCATCATCACCACCATCATCATCATCATGTTTCATACTGGCAAGGCAAATTTCGCGTGAGCAGGCATGCTGTCTCTCTTGTAAAACTCTCTGTGCTAGAGGAGCAGCATATCTAACTGCAAGAAAGTAGAAAGGGATGCCTGGTGATTTTAAGTATTTTCTCTTAGTTTCCTCCCCTCTCCCTTCCTAGCAAATCAATGGAAGGATAAGGACAGATTGATAGGGAAGCTGGTAAGATGGCAACCTAGGTGTCTGCCCAACTCATTTGCTTGCTGGGTCACATCTGCATAAGTAAGATCTATGCAAACCCAGTGGTCCCTCCCATTAATGACTTACGCCAACAGGGTTCAAAGACAGGAGGTGCCAGAGAGGCAGCAGGACCACCTGAGGTGCGCTGGTGACAGGAGGTGGCTTGTCTCTTGCTCCTGGGCAGGGTAGAAGCTGGAGAAGAAAGTTCCCACTCGGTGCGCAGAGGTGTTGATTTTCAACACCGAAACCCCGAGACCTTCCGAACTGCCCAGACCTTTAAAAAAATAAAAGATGCATCAAGTTTCCAGCACAGCTCAGTATTCATGAGGCTTCTCGGCTTGTTGTAAGGCAAGATGAAAACAATACTCAGTAGATTTTCATAAGTGACATCTAACTGTAAGATTGATAGATGATGCAGTTTTAATGTGTGTGAACCTCAAAACCAACCCAACAGCTTCAAGGTGGCTGAGCCACGTGTCTTACAGAGATGAGCCCGGAGCCCCGCCTCAACTGGCCTGTATCTTTAACATAAATAGTGGCCATTACCCTGGTTAGGACAGATTTCCTCCTAAGCCTCTAAGGACAGGCAAAGGATGGTTTCATGCATGTAGCTGTGGTTCTTGGTGCAATTTGACCTTCTTGTTAATGGGACAGATCATGGGTGGCTAAACATCACTATTCAATTCTGTTAACTAATGCTGAGGAAAATGACCAGCCTTCGTGGAGGTTCAGGGAACACAGATTAAGCGCATATTGAGTGGTTCCTGTTAACATGTTTGCTTTGTATCTTTATAGCTTCTTGGCCGCTCTAGTTTATTTATGTATGATTGTATATATACATTATGTGTAGTTATAAATCATATATAAGCTTTGATTCCATAAAGTGATATATGTATAACATTATATAGGTGTCTGATTATGCATAAATCCACACCTATATAGGAGAGCAGACACAGGGTCTGAAGGTTTCATAGCCAACCTCAATTAAGCAACATTTCTATCTCTTACAAATATCCTATAAAAAATATAAATTTTCTATTTCTTATAAATATCCCTAATGGAATGTGGTCAAGGGGATTTCATGGTAGTCAAAGGGACTCTGCTTCTTCCTTTTGATCCCCCCTTTTCTTCTTGTCTTATAATGTGATCCCCCTGTTCACTGGACACTGGGTCATGTCAAGCACAGAGCAGAAAGTGCTACACAGAAGTCTCCGAGACATGTTGCAGAGAAATATGCATACATATCAGCAGGCATGCACACGTGTGCGTGCACGTGCACACACACACACACACACAGGCAAGTGTTTCAATACTGATGAGTCTTCATCTTCCTTCCTCCTTCCCATCTTTTCTTGCTTTGTCGGGAGGATCTTTTTCTATTTTCATGTTGCTTTGATTCAATTATAATCAACCCAGGATGGAAAGGACTGGAAAGTGTTTTGTTCCGGGGTATTTTCAAAATAAAGCATTCCGTTACGGTAGCAATCATTTTACAATGGCCAATGATTAACCCACTTAATATCCACATCAGCACGAGAAGGAGCTCTTGCTACTTAGCTGAGCAAGACTCAAGTGATCCTTAATTGACTGGCACTTCCAGAATCTAACCAACAGCGTGCCAAAAAACCCAAGTGATGCTAAATATTTCTCTCTGTAGAACGACTTAAGATACGCACTCAGTCTGGTTGCCCGTGGTCACACCATTGGAATGTTCTAGAGCTTGGCAGATTCTTGGCACATATGGTCGAATCATTAAGGAAACATAGTTGAGGTGGATTCCACTGTAGGAAGAGAGATTCTTCACCTGAGATAAGAGGAGACCCATCTTAAGTTGACAGTGAGAGGGACTCTGCCTTTCACCCTCAACCAGAGGAAGGATAGGTATCCCCGGCATCCTGGGGATGAGGCAAAGCTGATAAGTTAAGAGGCGTCTCCCCTCCCACCGACTCAGACCTCTGGCTCCAGAACACCAGTGACAATGACACTCAATGACCCCACAGCAAGCGTGAGGGCTGGGGTCTTTACTGGCACCCCTAACCGATTTTCTTCTGTCTTGTTGGCACAATATATTTGCCTTGCTTAATTGGGAGCTGGTGATGCCCACACTGGATGTCACCTGCCCACAGTAGTGACCTTCTCAAAAGGGGCTGCACCTCTGATTTGTCACCTCAAAGGGCAGGCTCCCAAGAGGTAGGATGGCCCCGGCGAGGAGAAATACCTGGAGTTGGCTTTTTTTAATTAAGGCTCCACATTGTAACTAGTCAATGTACATTATTGGGAGAGTGAATGTCAACGCCACTGCCTTTTCTTTCTCTCCTTTATCTTTGTCAGTGATTCAAAGACATGATTTATGGTTAGTCTCCGACTTTCGGAATCATCCATCAAGCCCCGGTTTCACTACAGGGCCGCATGCTGTAAATCATGCCAAAGGCATGCCATTCATACCCCTTAACCCTTCCAGGGTCTGCTTCAGGGTCGCTGTAAGAAGAGAACTCTGTAAGGTGCCAGTTGAGGGGTCTTTGGGAATTGCTGGAACTTCTAGAGGCAAGGGCATCAATTGCTTGACCTAAGTAAGACCTGGGTCAAGCTTCTCCTGGCCATCGAAGACAGGAATTCACCCTGCGTGGGTTGAGAAGGCATGGGCTCCCAAACCAGCCTTATTTCTGTATGGAAATGTCGGCTCTGAATATCTGAAATGCCAAGTTCCATTTCAGAATCAATCACGGGCCAGTCCTGACTGTGACCTTGCAAAGACTATAGAATCCGAGCAAAGACCCATTAGCAGCCACTATACCAGGCTCTGCAAATGAACGGCCTCACCCCTGACCCCACCCTGCTCTGTAGTTCTCTCACTCTGTAGTTCTCTGACCCTTTGTAATACTCTGAAGGGTGGGGGTGTGGCAAGAGATAAGATGGAAGAACAGAACATTCGGACAGTGTCAGGGAACAAGGCCTCCTCTCTGCTGAGCTGCTCATGACGACCGAACTCATCCCAAGCCTTGGAGTTAGGTTGTGCCTAGCAGAAGCAAAATTCAGTGTCAGGGCATCAAAGGGTAGGGGCTCTCTCCTAATGGGAGCCTGCACTGTGTAATTAAGGGTCATTAATGACAATCTGAGGCGTATCTAGGCGTGGAAGTCCTCAGTCGGCGGACAATGATTTCCTTTCTAGGTTATGTGGCTCAGTGTCGCCCAGGTAAGCTAATCAAAAACAGTTATGTTAGCAAAAGCTGTATAGGGAAATAAAATCCATAAAGGACGAATGTCCGTCATTGTCCAGACGGACCTGAATTCCTGCTCTCATCCCTTCCTCAGATGGGATGAGAGGGGCGGTGTGAAGCTCAGGGACTTTAAAACAGAGAGTGAAGTGGCCCTGGTATCTTTGTTTCCCAAAACTTGACTTTATGTAGTCCCCAGAATGTTATGAGGGCACCTCAGTGTGCCAGGACATGACCCAACGTGCCCCTCCTTTGCCTACCACTCTTGTTGCTCAGGTATTGAAACAGCCTGACTTATTTTCTCTTTCTTGGAAAGAGCACAGGAATCGCTCAAACTTTAAATGACCCAGCACCATGAATCCCCTACCTAACAGCCTTAGAAGGCAAGTAAACCATTGCTGTCCTAATATTTCACAGGAAGCGCCTTCCCCTCCCTCCCACCCACTGCTCCGAGCCAGATTTACGCAGTATACAAAGTGTCTGCAGTCCTAACTGCAGGTGACTCAGAAACAGGGAGCCTGTAGATTAATGTCCTCATCCACAGTGATGAATTCTACTTTGTTGTGTGTGTACTGAGAGCAGCACCAATAGACTGCTGGTAGGTTGGGCTCATCTTCAAGGGTAACGCCGATTCGGAAAGGACCGGTGCCAGGCTGTGTTGTAAGGCAGTTGCTGCTGTTCAAACCCTGTCACTAACCCACCTCCAGTTTTGCTAGCACACTCCGTTACTACGCTGCTGGTCAACAGAATGACCCAGGCACTGACAGTAAGGACGAGAGTGGTTCAGCTCTTGGAATTCATAGGTGACATTAAGATCCCCCTTCCCTTTCAGGGAGTGAGAGGAATTCTCTTTTCTCAATAATATGTGTGGAGTAGCCAGACATGTCTGTAGGTCCTACTCAAAGGCAGCCAACCTCCTTGAGGCACGTTGAGACTCTGCAACTAACTTCTGTTTTCAAAACTTTAAGACTAAGACGCCACCCAGTGAAGCGCTTAATCAGCTTGTCACCTCGGATGTAAAGCCAGGATGCCCAGCTATAGCTTGGCTGACCTCCCTGACCTCTCGCCTAAAGGAACCCAGAATTACAGGCAAGACCCTGGAAAGATAAAGAAAACATCACAGGATTGACAGAGTCCAGCACTCTGCATCTGAACTGAGCTCACTGGTATAAGCTTTCCTTTGCGGTGCCTGTGTTGAGCACTAAGGGAGAATTACTCACCTTTTAAACACACACACACACACACACACACAGAGAGAGAGAGAGAGAGAGAGAGAGAGAGAGGGAGAATTACTCACCTTTTAAACATACACATACAGAGAAAGAGAGACAGAGAGACAGAGAAAGAGAGAAAGATCTCACTCATAAGGACGAGTTCAGAATTTTCTGGCTGAGTTTTAGGTAATTCAAACACGCTCACCATCCGAATGGCACGAGATTTTTGCCCACCAGTTTCACACATTCGAATTCAACCATAGATTTACCAGCCATGGCCAGCCTCCCAGAGGTGGTCAATTTTAGTAAAGTATCCAAGTTGTCTACACCAACCCTCCGTCCAGAGACCAGAAAGCAGAATTCCGTATTCCTGGACCCAGGTTCTCTTTGCCTGGAATTTCCTTTGTGCCCAGAGAGCTCTGAGTGTGTGTGTCTAACACAGATGTGTGTCCTTCCTCTCTACTTCCCCTCTCTGTCTCCACAACCCTCGATCCCTCCAGCCCCATCCCCTTTCCATGTCTGCTTTGTCAAGTAACAGTGTGACTTTGTCTTTGACATTAGACAGTTGTATATACTTTTAACGGGGTTTTGTTTGCTCCATCCCTATTTCCAATCAGTGAGGAAGGTTTACCGAGTGGTTCATTACTGATTTATTTATGATGTATTTAGATAGCAAACACGGAACTGTCAGCAGTCTCTGGCTAAGCACTGTTGACAGACATTAATAACATATGGTATAGCAATGGAATTACGATCTTTAATGTTTGTGGAAATTTACATCCTCGACGTGTAATTTTTTTTTGGGGGGGAGGACTGCATTTCTTAGGTAGGTAGGTACAAAAGAGACAATGTTTTAAGAAAACCATTTTGAGAAAACGCCTTTGTATTTGTAGCCCTTGGAGGTCATTGATGCCTTCCCCGACTTTAATTGTACAATTGAATGGAAAACAACTCTCAAGGGCTAATTTAGGCTTATGAAGCCAAGGCCTTCATGTCCACTCTGTGAGAAACAGCCCCACCTCTCCCAAACTTCAGTCACCACCAAGCTTATAACTCATGTCCCACCTCCGCTCCAATATATTCTTCATTGGGAAACTAAGTTTGGGGTGTCGAAACATTACCAAGTTCAAACAGAAGAACTCAGAGAATGTTGTCTTTGGTATGGCTACTTCTCCCTGACAGTAGCTACCCATTCACACTGGACCAGAACAGATGGACATTTGCACTTGTAACCTTTAATTGGCCATTTTTTGAACTTACATGGTTTTCTCCAGTTGCAGGGAAGAACATGTTTCAACAGGACTCAAGGGATTATACATACATATGTACATACATACATACATACTACATACATTTATATATGTGACTGTAGAACCCCATGTCAAAATTCAAAAGGCTTCCCAGACCCCGTACTTTCTCTTCTGCATGGCTGCAGAAGCACTCTGACTTCTGCTTCTGGGGTCAAATCTCCTCCCACCCTGGCCTAACTTCCCTACATCGGATCTTCCCAAGGTGGCTGAAAAGATCACCTGGTCTTATCTCTCTATTCAAATGTTCATGGTTTCACCTTTCCTAGGAAGTCCCTCTTTTTGCATAAGGCAATATATTTATAGGGTCTCACCATCTCTTCCCTACCAGAGGGCTTCCACCAACAGGACTGACACGTTAAACCAAGGGCTTTGCGTCCCTAGGGGCTGCCTTATACCCTGTTACATCGATGGCCTCCGCCCCTTGGGTAGGGACAGCATCTTTTCCCACCACGAGATGCAGCCATCAAGCATCACATTTAGACACTGCCAAGTGGCCCTTAACCAAGAACCACTACACTGGGGAGTAATAGCCATGACTGTGAGAGGAAGTATCCAAGTAACAGGTCCTAGCTTCATCCTGCCCTCAGCCCTGATGGCTTTTGTGAGTCCCAGATATCCTCCTGTCTCTAACCACCTCAAGGAACAAGAAAGAAATACATGTTGTTCACGTGGACAGAACAGACCTAGAGAAAGCAGTGGCAGACTAATGTCATCCTGTGTCTATTTAATCTTCCCCCAAACTAGTTTCTCTGCTGTTCGAGGACAAAGGAAGTGGTTGGTATTCCTTTTACCCACTAACTACCTCGGTGATTGGAGCATTGTAAAATCTCAATGAATACCTGCTGGCTTTGATTTTATAATTATAGTCTCACTCCACCTTTGCTTCGCCATTGTGGGAGAGGAAGTTAATACCCAGAGCATCACTTTCTCTCTAAATGAAATTTAAGACATGTTAGCTAAGTGCTTTGCAAGCTTTCATGCAAAAAGAAAAAGAAAAAGAGAAAAAAAAAAAAGAGAGACTCTAAACACAGAGGCCTCCCAGGCTGCTACATGAGTCTCTCCACTGTAGCTATATAGATACTTATCAATAATTTTAGATGCCTTCCTGATCATCATTAGTGGTTATTGAGCCTAGTGCTCTGTTCGATCATATCTACCTCTGCAGAAACTTTGAGGTGTAGGAATTAGTATTAAGCCCATTTTGCAGATGAGAAAGGTCAGGCTCACAGAGGTGAAACACCTTACCCAAATTACCACAGCATACCAGGGAACTCTCTGAACTTTGTCTTGGTCTTTTGTCCCATACTTTCTCCACTTCAGGCTACCCATAATACTTTAATGCAAGGAACCGGAAGTCAGTTTTAGCAAGAGGAGCTGGCAAGACTTAGCTGCTTTCTCAATGGCTTTGGGTTTAGGGTTTTGATGCGCGATGTAACCATGTACTTTGTAATGCTCCCAGCCTTGACCATGTGGGGTAAGCCAGGCTGATCCGTATTTGAAGAGAAGGATCAACCACTCCCAATGTTCACTCTGCCCTTCCCCTGGGCTAATGCGACCACGCACAGAGCCGTCAGGAGTGACTCAGATGTAGGCAGATCAAGGGATGTGACCAAGCTCTTTGGTCTTCCCAACCTTTTCCGTGTGAATCACCATCCTCTTAGCTGTCTCTTCTGAGCTGCTCTCTCAGATAAACCCATGGGCGCAATCAATTGAAGTCAACTAGGAGGACGAAGGAAGCTTAGCCGCCCAAAGTGAGGAGCCGGGTCTGAGAGAGCCGGGCTTCCACTTCCGGTGCGGGTTCATTGACTGGAGTCAGGGTCCGAACTCAGGAATCTCTGAGGGGTGGTAAATGGGCATGTCGGATGAGTGGCGAGGAGTCGTGGGTGTGGTGATGGAACCAACTGGAGCATCCTCTCCCGGGGTCCCAGCGGAGGGTGCTAGGGAGGGCCGCTGACCCTTATCAGGTTTCAACTGGAACCGAAATTTCCCAATTCCCAGATCTTGGTGAATCACCCGCTTCGATTGCAAACTCTGAACAAAACTTCTCTCAAAACTGAATCTGCAGTTCATTCTGTATTCGGGGACTTTATCTCCAAACTCCCACCTGCAGGAGGGGGTGCACACCACGCAAAGTGAGAGGGCACATAAAACACCCCCAAACGACACTGGGCTGGGCAGTACAAGTAAAATACTCAGCAAATTTGAAACGTTTCATCCGAAAACACAGTCAAACACATCAGTCTCTCTTGTATTTAATATGTTGATAGAATAATATTTTGGTTCTATTGAGACTGTGTCGGGATAAAATTAATTTCATTCATTTGTGTTTTAAGGTGCGTGTGTGTGTGGGTGTGTGTGTGTGTGTGTGTGTGTGTGTGGTTACCGCACCATTTGAAAGCACAGAACCCCCCAGCTTTGTTCAGACAGCTGCTTTGAGACTTCAAGGTCGGCCCACAGCCTACATCAGCAAAGATGCACAAAGTTCTGACAGTAACAACAGCCACCCTTACTTTTTCAAGCCTCTTTCTCCCTTCTTATTCTCCTGCTGCTGTATCCTAGAAACTGGGATTACAGACATGCACCACCACGCCTGGCATAGAAGTGCCAGGTAGAACCCAGGGTTCCACGCGTGCTGGATAAGCAGCCTACCAACTGACCACACCCCCAGATGAGCCACACCCCCAGATGAGCCACACCCCCAGATGAGCAACACCCTCAGCCCCCGGCCTTTTTTTCTTTAATCCTCAAACTCATTGAGACCATTTGCCAACAGTGCTTTAGAGATGAGAAAACTGAGACTTAAACAGCTAAGGAACTTGCCGAGGACTTCAGAGTCAGGACAGGACAAATTTGATTCTGGTTTTGCCATCATGGTAGCCAAGAGCGACACAGAGAATCTGGCCAAAGCCCCTACAGGGAGTTGGATGATCCTCTCCCCTCAAGGGTCTGAGCCCTCAGAAACATCCATTTCAGTCCACAGAGTCCTGATGTCTTGACATTTATGAACAGCCCTTCGTACGACATCACGAGAAAAGAAACCAGTTCCAACCAGCCACATTTTACTTCGAATAGAGTGTGCTTGTTGTTTCTACATTAAACGTAGACCAAACATGAAGGCTTGGAATGTGTTTGATATGCACAGGATGTAGCCCAAATGTCAAGAACTCTCTCTTGGGTCCTTTCAACATTCATATAAAAGGAGTAAATCTGGGCTCGGACATGGTGGGGCACACCTGTTATTCCAGGACTCCGAAAGCTTAGGCAAGAGGAAGCCAGTCTGCATGATAGAGGGAGACTCGATCTCAGAAGCCAGCAAGCAAACTGGCCCTCCTACATCTTTCCCTTCTGTGAAAATGAAGCCTCACTGTGTGTTTTTAAAATTTAACCTCTTTCAGTGTTGAACCTAGAGCCTCCAACACGCTACGTGATAGCTGTGTGTCTCCAGCCCGTTTCTTCTTTTCACTTTGATTCAGTGTCTCACCAAGTTGTTCTAGGCTGGTCTTGGGACCCCTTATTCCCAGCAGGCTCTTGGACTTGTGGTCTTCCTGCCTCAGCCTCTCTAGTAGCTGGGATTACAGCCTTATTGACCAGTCCCTGATCGGGTTTCCTTAGAATGAGGCTGAGTCACATACAGCTGCGTCGTGTGCCTGCCCATCCTTGCATACAATAGTCTCAGATGCCTGGAGTGGCAGTAGTAGGGGCGGGGGGGGGATCTCTGATGGATGGTCAGCTTGTTCATGTACTCAGTGGACACTAGGGAATGGCTCAATGGCTAAAGCGCATGCGCAAACTTGAGGACCCCCCCCCCAGAGTTCAGATCCCTAGAATTTCTATAAAATGCCGGGTAGATAACCCGCCAGTAATCCCAGCCTACAAAGTTAGAGATGGGATCCTCATAGCAAGCTGGCCAATGGGCACGATCTGGGTTCGATTGAGCGTCCTTCCTCATTGACCCTCTGTGGCCGTGCAAACATCAGAAGAGCATCAGGCGCTCTGCGGGTAGTGGCACTTTCAAGAAGCCTGGTCTGTTTTTCTCCCTTTCACGCTGTCAGTACACGAGACCTTGGGATTTTTATAATCCAAATTGATACTCTCTGTGAAATCTCCTCCACTCCTGCTCCCTGCTCTGAAGAGATTCATTTGCTCGCACTTCTCCAGGCCCAGTGGATAACGGCGGTGACGGAGGGTGGATGCCTAACCTCGCCTTGACAAGGTGTGGGTCTTGTTAATTTGAATCTTTTCCTCCTTTGCTCCTGTATACCTGGCACAGTCTGATTTATCGACGCCTGTTTGCGGACTCACTGATCACTCTCTTATTACTCCTTTCCCCCCATTCATTTCAGTTTGTGGAGCCTCTCCAACCATTTCTTATGCCGCCCCGCCCCTTACCACCAGCTCCGACGTGACAAATGATCAACTCAGACGGTTTCTCCTGACCTGGCATGGTCTCTTCCAAGTAATATAAATGATGCCGTTCAGGGGCATGATGATGCGCTCATAAACACAGTTGTTCCTCTTTTGGCATGCCATGTTGGAAATGCAAGCGTGCCAGGGTATCCCTGCTGCCCTGCCCAAGGCCTTGAGAGGGAAACAGGCAGCCTTGGTGGCTAAGAAACCCATAAGCTCCTGGGTAATGAGATCAGGACTCCCGCGGAGCAGCCCTGTGTGGGGTTCAGTCTGTTATTATTAGGAGGGGATGGCAAATCACTCCAACCATGCGGAGCCAGAAATCCTGAAGTTTTGCAGCAAGAAGCAGGAGACATGTCTCAGAATTGTAAGTCCTTGAAGAGAGTTGGAGTAGGCTATCCCATGTGACCCACCATGTATCTCCCTTGCAGAGGCACACCCTGAGGCCTAATGACTCCGAGGTCTGACCCCTGACCCTTCTTTAGAGCCCCTGAACTTGCTTAAGCAAGTTCCACCTAGTGAATCCCCACCAGCGCCCGGATTCCAGGCTGCGACTCCCCTCTTCAGGGTGGTCACTCTTGATTGAAGGTCAAATGAGTGAATAAGACAACTCAGATAGGGATATCCCAGAGCCTTAAAAAGACACACGTGTTCAGTGCCTTAGTTTAGAGGATGTGAGAGCTTGCGAGATGGCTCCGTCCGCAAAGTGCTCTTTGCACAAGCGCGGGGACCTGAGTGTGAATCCTGGCACTCATGTAGAAGCTGCGGATGTGACAGTACCTGCCTGAAATCCAAGTCCCTGGAGCTCACTGAATAGTCTGGTTAGCCAGCAGCCTCCTGATCCAGTGAGAAAACTAAGGCGGAGAAAGACTGCTGAAAAGATCTGACACCAATTTTTAAATTCCATGCATGCCCACCTGTATGAATATGTACATTCACGTAGAACACACACACACACACACACACACACAGAGAGAGAGAGAGACAGACAGACAGACAGACAGACAGACAGACAGAGACAGAGAGAGAGAGAGAGACAGAGGCAGACAGAGACACAGAGAGAGAGAGAGACAGAGACAGAGAAAGAGAGAGAGAGACAGAGACAGAGAAAGAGAGAGAGAGAGAGACAGAGACAGAGACAGAGAAAGAGAGAAAGAGAGACAGAGAGAGAGAGACAGAGAGAGAGACAGAGAGACAGAGATAGACAGAGAGAGAGAGAGAGAGAGAGAGAGAGAGAGAGAGAGAGAGAGAGAGAGAGCACTAATGTCCTTTCTCTGTATAAGCCCATGCTGCTATTGATAAAGAAGCAAGTCCTTGTCTCTGGAGTCTGACTGCTGTCCTTTTCTGGCCCTCCTCTCCTTCTGTAGATGCAGACACAGAGAAGGCAGGAGACGTGTTTGCAGCCCTTCTTCTAGACCAGGGAGGGAACCACCTGGGTTTCTCATTCATCTTAAGGTTGGTTCTTTGTAGAAGAAACGGGCAATCCCAACGTGGAGAGGAGACAGCTGAGACAGAGGCTGGCTCATGGACCAGATGCTTGGGGAGAGCCTCTCTTCCTTCCACACAGCACTTTCCAACACCCAACATGTGCCCATTACTTCCTAGGTACTGGGCAGTATGTGTGTCGAGAGACCTTTTACATGGCCTCCTCATTTAAGGTGCTCCACAACCCCTCATGGTGCGTGTTGCCCTTATCCCTGTTTTATAAAGGAGAAGAGGAGCTCAGAGCAGTTAATTGTTCTTGGAAAGTCATGTGAGTAGAAAATTCTAGAACGGTAGCGCTGCTTACCTGCTAGTCTATGTGACCATAAGCCTTGTTCTCGTGCCAGTGACTCAGTTGTTGGCACTGTCCAGCCCAGAGCTGTCAGGCATCCCTGGGACCCCTGGCCCTGATTCTTGACTCTCCAGATTTCTAACTGCATGGTGGAGCTGCCCCCTTCCCCAAAGGCTTCACTCCTCTATCTGCCTTTCAGCCCCATTTTTTCCTTGACGTGATATCAACTTCTTGGAGCATTAAAAAAAAAAAGACATTTATGAACCAGAAGCAATGAGAGCACTTACTCACGTTGGAAAAGTATGCATCATTCCAACATCCATTCTATTGTCCTTCCCCCTCCCCTATTCTGCAGTGCAGAAAGGTTGGAAGGCAAGGAAATTCTGGAAACCACTCAAATGCCCACAAGTAAATTGTAGGTAAATAAATCAAAAAGCAGCAATAACATCTAGCCACAGACAAGGGTAGTCAAGTAGCATCTGATGGCTGATGTTTAGGAGTGCTCATCAGAAAGTTCTCCATCCATCCGTTCCAAACCAATCGAGCCCAGAATACCTACGTCAGGATGGAATTTCATTAGGAGTTTGTTTGGGAGCAATTGTCAGAAGCAGTCAAACCTGCTTTCCTAATATCTCCCCCGATCCTTAGAGTGACCTGAAGAGAAATCCAAGGGGGGTGATACGAAGATGAACTGGTTAGACCACACCCTTGGACACGCAGCACCATTGGGGGAAGATGAGCTCTTCAACAGGAAGGTGGTAGACCTTTCGCTCTGCTTCCTGGAAGGGGAAAGACCCCTTTCCCAGGCAGAGGCATCCATCTGCAGGAAAGAGGAAGAGGACAACCCCCTTGTCCACGTGTCCTGAAGAAGACATTGAGTGTAGATAGAACCTTGATTTTAAAAAGATTCTGTGTGTATGTGTGCGTGTACATGTGCATGTGCGTGTGTGTGTGTGTGTGTGTGTGTGTGTGCGTGCATCTGTGCCTGTGCGAGTGTGTGCATGAGTGTGTGGGTACCTGTGCATGTGCAAATGTTGTGTGTGTGCACATGTGTGCATGTGAGAGAGCGCATGTGTGTGCACTCCTGTGTGTGTGTGCGTGCATGTGTGTGTGCCTGTGCGAGTGTTGCATGTGTGTGCGTGTGTGCATGTGCATGCGCATATGTGTATGCGTGTTTTGCCTGTGCAAGCGTGTTTGTGTGTGCCTGTGCAAGTGTTACGTGTGTGTGTGTGCGTGTGTGTGTGTGTGTGTGTGTGTGTATGTGTTTTACTTCATGACTCTTCACGGAGCTTAATTCTGCCGAGCAGGAAGAATAACAAAGGGGGCCGTGAATTGAACTCCTACTTCAAATATTTCTGCAGTGTTTTGATTTTATTTCTCTTTTTCTTGTTATTTTTATTAGGTACATTCTCACTATGCAAACTATCGCAAGTTTGCAAATCTGTGATCCTCCTGCCTCTGTCTTCAGAGTATTGGGATTATTACTACATTGCCGACAAGCTCTGCCTCAAGGTTTCATAGAAAGTGTTGGTTTTTTTTTTTGTTTTTTTGACAATTAGGCAGAGAACGGTGGGAAGGGAAAAGGGGAGGAAGGAGGAGAGAGAGGGAAGGAGAGAGAAAGAGAGAGAGTGAGGGGAGAGAGAGGGAGAGAGAAGGAGGAGTACAGAGAGAGAAAGGAGGGAAGGGGAGAGGGAGAGAAAAAAACAAATGGATAATTATGCTTTCTGAAAAGCCGTCTGGAAATAATAAAGGCAAAGCAATGGAAGTATTAGAAGCTGGTATTTACTAAGTGATTTGCTGTGTTCACTGGCCTCTGCCAGGCACATTACCCAAACTGAGTCATTTAATCCCCATAGCAACCCGTGAAGTGGGGATTACAGCTATGCCCAATTTACAGAGGAGGGCCCAGGCCCCAAGACTTGGCTTTAAGTAACTTTGCCTGGGGTCACTAAACAGTTACCCAAGACCTCCATTGAAAATTAAATGGCTGATGAAAGATACAAGGGCACTGCTGTGTGTGAAACAGAGCAAATGGAACCAGGAATCCCCCAGACACCCCCAAGGGGCCCCCATTCCATTACGTACAGTCGGTCTGGGACCACAGAACTTGCAGAGGCAGCTGGAAATGTCTGAAGGTCTTGTAAAGCAAGAGGAAGGGAACTTAAGAACAAAGTCTATTTCTCATGTATGAAAACACTGCAAATTGTAGGCTCACAAAAATCTGTTCCAATTTATCTAACACATACAAGTTATCCAATGGGGCACATAAAAGAATTCCAAGAATGCCTTTAAAACTGAGAAACTTGGCTTTCCAACAATTCAGGAGGCCGAGGCAGGAGATGGCAAGTTCAAGTCCCTCCCTACTCAAGCTATAGTGTGAGTTCAAGGCTAGCCTGGGCTAATAGTGAACTCCTATCTCAAAATGGAAGGAACAAAGGAGTGTAGCACCATGGTAGTGTACTTCCTTATCACTCAGGAAACCCTGGGTTTAATTTTAGGCACCCCAAAAGAATTCTTTAATATTTATGGCGAGGAGACTCCACAAAGGCAAACCTGAGATGTTCTCAAGTCTCAAGGAAGGCTGGCCCCGCCCAGGCCACCCACATTTAAACTCTAATTCATAGGTGAGCTTGCTTTTGAGTCTGGGCTCACTCAGGGTCACAGAGATGTCGTTTGCATAAGGACCTGGTGCCCCCACAGGCTCTCTTTCGTGTGTCATCTTCCCAGAATCCCCCACACAGAGCCCCTGAGAGACTAGAGCCTCAGGTAGGGAATGAAAGGGAAATGACTTTGCAGTAATTTAAAGCATTACATAAGCAACGACAAGACTCTGGCAGACACTCCAACTGCTCTGTTAGTTTAAAAAAAAAAGACGTTTAAAGAGACTTCCATTCCTGTCATACGGTTTCTGTCACGGTGATTCTAGGAGAGTGGGCTCTGGCTAATGAAAGGCTGTGGCTAAATATGCTAACCAAGTCTGTCTAGAACATTTTTTCTTGTAGCTAGTTCTCAGAAGAACTCAGAGCAAGATGGAAGCCTCATTGCCATGGGTCCTCTTATTTTATCCCCACCCCCCCAAGGGGAATTCTGAAATATTAGGCTGCATTTCATTGGAGGTGGGGGAGCAGACTTGTACAATTATCAGCATTCTTTGTAGTCAAGAGTCAGAAAAGCCCAGCTTAACTTGGGGTAAGGACACTTGCTTAGATATTCCTTCTAAAGGGTCAACAGTGGACTTTGCTGAAATAACCTGGGAACAGGTCAGCAGGAGGAAAGGCACATGAATTTGTTGATGGGCATGTATGTGGACAGCCACGTAATTCACCAGACCTAAAGGAGGGCCATGTGGTTGAAGTTGAAAAACATATTTTTTCACAGAGGGGAGATGGGAGCTGTAGATGTGTTCACGGGGAGCAGGTTTTGTAATGACCTTCAGGGGAGGGGATTCGACCCTGAGAGCCTGGGACAGGGAGGGTTCCTCTGGGCTGCGAGTGTGGCGTGTGGGTTTCCATGTCTTCCTTCAGCTCAGGCTTTCAAGCTTCCTTGGTAAAGGAAATTTCAGAGATGAAAGTATGCATGCAGCTGACGAGCCTAGTGTGCAGACCTGATCTTCAGACAAAGGGGTCAGTCACTTCAGGGAGACCCACCCTCTGCCTTTACTGCTCTCTAGGTCAAAGTTGAAAGCCATACTTTCACCACATACGTGGGGGATTGGGGGGAGGGAAGCGCATGTGTGTGTACGGGTGCACATGCATGTGTTCGTGTTCATACCGAGCCCAGAGACATACCTTGGTTGTCATTTTTCAGGCATCCTGTATTTTATTACTTTATTATTTTATTTTATTTTTGAGCCGGGGTCTTTCAGTGGCCTGGAGTTTGCCATTTGCCTGGGCTGTGTAACATTCATGCAATCTGAACTCTCTCTCTCTCTCTAGCTTTGGGTATCTGTTTTCTAAGCCACAGCACGGGTGAAAGGAACCTTTATCAGTCTTTCAGTGGAGGAGTAGAGAGGTAGCATTAGATTCAGGATCTGCCTGCTTTTTCCTTCATGCTGGTTTTAATTTCAAAAAGACTCTCAGTCTTTGTGGAAGTGGAGCCTACTACATTCTACACCTTCGTGCCTGTGTGGTCCAAACAAATGGTGCTGTTTGTGAAGCTATAAAAGTCTCCAGAAGGTGGAAAAGAGCAGAGCACCGAGAAGCAGGCATTGTGGTTTGAAAGTGAAGTGTCCTCTGCAGCCTCAGGTACAGGGACATTCAGTCCCCTACTGGTGACATCATTTGGGGAAGTTGTAAAACCTTCAGGTGATAGGGTCATACTGGAGGAAGTGAGTCAGGAGGGGAGGGTCTTGAGGTTTTACTACCCAACCCTACTTCCTGTCTCCTCTCTGCATCTAGACAGCAGACACAACGCCACCAGCCAACCTCACGCTGTTGCTACACGACTCCCCCACCATGGTGGACTGTGTCACTCCAAACCGTGATCAAAACAAACTCTTCCTCAAAGTCCTACTTTGATTCTCTCTGTCACTATGTCAAACCCCAGAACCAGAAACAGAACCAACCTATGGAGGAAGGGGCTTATTTCATCTTATAAGTTAGAGTCCATAATCAGGGGAAGTCATAGCAGGAGCTCAGATAGGAACCTGGAGGCAGGAACTGATGCAGAGGCCATGGAGGAGTTCATTTTACTGGCTTGCTCCTCTAGATTTTTATACAGCCCAGGCCCACCTGCATAGGGATGGCATCGCCCAGAGTGGGCTTTGCCCTCCCGTGTCAATTAGTAAATAAGAGACTACCTCACAAACACGGCCATAGACCAATCTGGTGGAGGCAGTTTCTCAGTCGAGGTTTCTTTTTCCCAGCTGTATCAAGATAACACATGACATTAACCATGACACTCTCTCAAGTTGCTTCTTGTGCCTGGTCACAGTGACAAGATTCTAATACAGACAGCATAGTATCCTATCTCTGACTCCTACGAGTCATGTGTTGTCCTGGCCCACAGCATGTAAGCAAGCCCCTCCACTGTGGACAGAGCTAACCCTGCCACAGGTCTTGCCCACCATGATGGAACAATGAGTCAACATCAACTCTCTTTTCTTCAAGTTTCTGTGACATATGTCTGTCACAGCTGTGAGACGTGTAACAAACCACATACCTGGGTTTGGAGCATCAGGAAGGGAGGAGACGATATTTTCCGTCAAAGACTCTACAGCCATGATTGACATCGGATCAAGAGCCCATTTCTGGGCACGTACCATGGCTGGGAACACAGAAACCAGAACAGCTCCTGGACTTCAACACTCTGTTTGTCATGTGGCCAGAGAAGGCTAAGTCCGCCAAGCCTTGTGGAGCTCCACTCCATAGGAAAATCCAAACCAGGCATGAATTAGGACAAGTGCAGCAGGCACTGGGGGTAAAAAATAAACGAGAGAGACGCCTCCTGCTCTGTCTCATTAATACCGAGGAAGCTAAAACTTGACTTCCATTCTGTTAGAAAGTTTCACCATGCCTTACAAACGCAAACTTTTAAATGAATTTTCAAATGGCTCCAAGCCTGCCCATCTTGGGCTTCAGGCTTTGGAGAATACTGGTGGGAAATTTTGTTATCGTTTCCTTAAATGCATGCAAATTTGTACCTTTTGGCTCTCACTCTCTCTCAGAAGAAACATGACAATTTGGAGCCTGAATTAGTCCTGAAGAGAAGCTGGTCCCCGAATGCCTTCTGTGGCCGCACCTGGGAGCTTCAGTAGAGCAAAGCAACTCGGGCACCCAGCACTCCGCAAGGCAGAGCCAAGCTGACGGCACAGCCGTTAAACCCACGGCAGGAGAAGTGTTTAAACTTTAATTAATCAGTCAATAAGGAAAATTGAGCTCTGTAGCACCAGCGAAGCCTGCACCCCACTCAAGGCCCTGCCCCGTTCCTCGTACATACAGCACCCACATATCTCACTCGCGGATAACGCAAAGGAGATGCATTTCCTATAGGAACAGCTTGTGGTTTGGGATACCATTAAGAATTTAACCAACAAAATAATTGGACTCTTTTTTTCCTGCAGTTTCATGCCAACGAGCACTGACAATCCAACCTCAGGGATTGCAAGTCTCATGTCAGACCCAAAGGGCATCTGAAAAAAAGTGGGGGCGCAAAAGACCCCACCATGTTACCCTACCCTGAATTCACAAGGAGAGATGATGACACCTGGCAGCAGCGTGTCCAGCCTGACATGCTTTGTATGACAGGATGATTTAATTCAACAGATATTTCTGACTACTTCTTAAAGGTAGAGCATCGTACTGGGTGGGACACAGTGCCGGCTGGGGAAGCCCCGTCCCTGTATGGCTAATCTGGTGTCCTGGCTATGCTTTCTTCACTTTGATATGAACACACCGGGAAGTGTGCTGTAAAGTCAGACACAGCAAGTGGCGGTGTCCGTTGGCGTTCTGCTGCTGCGACAGAGCCCCTGGGGTAATCAGATAAAAGGCAGAAACATTTGCCTTGGTGAGTGATGGTTTCAGAGGTTTGAGCCCGTGGCCCCTTGGCCCTGTTCCTTTGGGTCCACAGGGAAGTAGTAAGTCGCATCGGGAGCTTATGTTGTGGTAAAGCTGCTCGCGTCATCATGGCCAGGAAGCCAAGCCAGAGACAGGAAGAGGACACGGTACCAATATTCCCATCATTAGCATACCCATGTGACTTAACTTTCTTCTAGTAAGCCCCACTTCTAAGATACCACCAGCTCCCAAAAGTGCTAGAGGCCAGAAGTGAAGCCTTTAGTGTGTGATATCTTTGGATAACAAGGACTTCTGGTGTATATGATAGGCTAGAAAATTCAATTCAGGCCAGAAAAAAAAAAAGCAGAATGATCCAGACCTGGAGAGCATAGGTGTGACCCAGCCTGCTCGTCACTGACGTCATCTCAAATAATGCTACACCGATCTCCCGTCCCTGCCTCTTCTTCCTCTTCATCTCTCTTCCTCCTCCTCCTCTCCTCCTCCTTCTCCTCCTCCTCCTCCTCTCCTTCATCTTCCTTACCCTCCTCCTCCCCTTTTCTCTTCTTCGCTCTCCTCTTCTGTCGGGTGTTCAATCTCTCACAGGTGCGTGGAGCCCCACAATATGTCACTCTCGGCTTTGTCACCCGAAGAAGACAGCTCAGATGCTCAAGCCCGCTTTAATCGTCGTCGACCCATCAGTCTTGTCTCCACACGATCATTTGGGTGGCTCTCCTTTGAACTTGCTCCAATCTGTCAACATCTTCCTGGGACTGAGTTGTCAGAAAGCAAAACCGGGTTCCCTTTCAGGAAGCCGGCTGTGCCCAGAGGACTGGGAACTCTCTGCAGGGCTGTGGCAGAGAGGACAGCGGCAGGCAGGCAGCCTCCGGTTCCAAAGAAGCCATTTCTTGTTGGTCCAGAGCAGACCTGTTTGGTATTTTCAGCCTCTGATGGTCAGGCTGCGGTATTAGAAAGTTTGTGATCGTATTACGTATTCCGGAAAGTCCCATCGCTGGGGATGCGCGGCTGTATTGATAGATGAGTAATTGTGTGTCCTCGTGTCCACCTTGTGGGACTCTTTCCTCCTTCAGGAGAGGCAGAATGGGGAGGGACACCTGCCCGGTCCACCTGCCTGCATTGAACTGCAGTCAGCCACCTGCAGCCTTTCGCATGAGCGCCCTCTGCTGGCGGATGCGCTGCTGGCTGGCACACTGGGAGTCAAACCTGTCTCTCACCCTGACAGTTCTCTGGCTCTAGCCAGGAGAGAGAGACATTGTTCCCATTTTAAAGACTAGATTACTGAGGCTGAGAGAAATACTAACGCAGCACACAGCCACTGAGGGTTAGAGGACAGGAAGGGAGCAGCATTGTCCATAATAATACTCAAATGGACATCCCAATCTGGCTTAGAGTTCCCAGGACCCGGGGCCTCAGATTTTAATGGCAGGAAGATAAGACCAAGTGTGCGGAGACAGGGCTGTATCAGGAGTGGTGGGGACAGTGCTTGGCCCCGTATGCTGCTTGGATGGGAAGCGGTGGCCGTCAGCTCTGTCGTGCCACAGCACACTTCTCGGGCCACATGCCCCCTGCTCACTGGCACAATAAGTTCTGGTTCATGTCCGTCACGCAAGACTCACAGTCTTGTGGAATGACTGCTGTCCTTCTCCTTACCCTTGCAGGCCAACAGTGATAGTGGCAGTTGCTGCAGTTGCAGTCGTAAAATTTAAAGGCTGAGGTTGAAGGAAGTTACGCAGTAAATTCACACTGGAAAGGAGACAGGCTTCGGTTTCCATGACCTCAAAGGCGGTTGTCTCCCTCCGGCAGACCACTGTCTTCCCTCAGGATCAAGGAGATGCCCTTCCTTCCCTTTATAGGAAAATAAAGAGGGGAGAGGTTAATATGCATACAGCACCTTTAGGTTCTTTTATGATGTCGAGGAGTCTTTTATTCTGTACATACTGTGCTTTCTAAATACTGTGTCTATAGGTTCAGGGCCTCCAAGACATGGATAGGGTACTTGCTTTGCGTAGCTCTCAAGTCTATGTGTGTGTGTGTGTGTGTGTGTGTGTGTCTGTGTCTGTGTCTGTGTGTGCATGTGTGTATGTATCTGAGTATGTGTATTTGTGTGTGTATATATATCTCTGTGTATCTGTATGTGTCTGTGTGTGTTGGGTATAGGTAACTGGGTATGGGTGGGTATATGTTTGTGTATGTATATATGTGTATGTGTGTAAGTGTGTGTGTAAGTGTGTGTTTAAGTGTGCATGTGTGTATGTGTAAGTGTGTGTTTAAGTGTGCATTTGTGTATGTGTCTATGTGTTGGATATAGGTAATTGGGTATGGGTTGGTCTATGTGTGTGCATGTGTGTGTTAGTGTACGTGTGTGCATGTGTGTGTGAGTGTGCATATGTGTGTATGTGTCTGTGTTTTGGGTGCATGTAATTGGGTATGGATGGGTCTATGTGTGTGTATGTGTATGTGTGTGTATGTGTGTGCATGCGTGTGTATGTGTGTGTATGTGTCTGAGTATGTGTATTTGTATGTATGTGTGTGCCTGTGTGTTGGGTGTAAGAGGGTGGGTATGGATGGGTATACGTGTATGTGCTCAGTCAGCCCTCTCAATTATAATTCAAACTGAGAAACAGGGAGTGCAGAGATGTATTAAGATCAAACTTTAGGGCAGTTGGTAAAGCAGTAGATGAGCATGGTCCAGAGACTTGGTTTGACACCCATAAAGCACCATGTCATGGGGCTGGAGACACAACTAGGAGAGTAAAGCTCTTGTCTTGAAAGTCCTAGGACCTGAGTTCCAATCCCCATAGCCCGAGTGTATGCTGGAGAAATGGCTCACAACTGTGTAAGCCTGGAGATCAGAGATCAGTCCCCAGCACCCACATAAATGCTGGGCACTGCAGCCTAGACTAAATAATCCCCATGCTCAGGAGGTGGAGACCTCTGGTTGTCACACACACACATACACACACACACACATGCACACACATACACAGCAAAACATGACTGCATGAATATGCATTCCCGCACACACACTTTTCTAAAAATCTAGGTGAGCAACAATATGACAGTATTCATAATAAAATAAGTATGGTCAATAGTCAACAGTCATGAGCTTGTGTGTAAATCCCAAATTCCCATATTCTATTGCAAAATCCCAAACTCGGCCATGATAGCTCAGTACACTGCAGGGTTTGGTGGACTCGGGCTGTGGCTCCTTCCTTCTCACAGGGCAGGTGCCCATCTTCCTCAGCACTGACTCTTTTGCACCCACCTTTTCTGATGCGTCCTCAAGCCCACGGATGACCATCATCTATACCATGTGTCAGTCTTTTGTTACAGAAAATGACCTGAGGACTGGGGCACATGTGTGTCATCCTAGAGGCTAAGGCAGGAGAATCATAAATTTTAAGCCCACCTGAGCTATGGAATAAGGCTTTGTCTCCAAAGGCCATCTTATAAAAGGAAGGGGAGAGGAAAAAGAAAATGAGTTGTGTCTTGTCAAAAGTGAGAAGACAGGTTAAGAAGTGTCAATCAAACAGGGGAGAGCCTCCTCTATGAAGTGAAGACCGCCTCCATTAAACAGGATAGGGAGACTTTCCCAGCTCCCGCTGTGCACCCAAATTCTTTCCTGCCCCCATTTGGACACTGTCCCATGACAGTCTGGTGTACGTTTGTCTCTGATACGTGCTTGCTGGTGTGAACTTCACTCTAACACATTGTCAAACTCGAAGCGAGGTTTGGGAAGGAGAGTCACGGCTTGTTCTGCCCAGGCCCCACGGTGGACAGCTGTTTCCCAGGGAAGCGACTATCACGCAGGAAGCTTCTGTATCAACAGAAGAACAATGTCCCGTCTTTCCATCGGCCCAGAATTTCCTAGTAAATACAAAGTCTATTTAAATTGTTGAGTCCAGCCTGCCAAAGGCTGGCGTCTCATCCATACACTTCTGTATTCTCCCCTCTAAGTTATGTGCGCGCGTGTGTTTAAGTTGTGTGTACTTAGAATTGACCCAAAGTTATTAGATGGACACCTCTGATCTGCTTATGAAATTTTGTTCTTATTTATTCATTTTTGTTCATTTTCATTATTTTATGTATATATTATATATTATATTATTATACTTGCATATATATACAAGAGCAGCAAGTCCTCTTGCCCCCTAAACTTCCAGCTCAGTGACTTGCGATTTTAAAAACGGCAACATTGAGTAATGTTCAGAAGATAGTCAGGGATAGAGATGGGGGTCACACCCGGATGGCTTAAAAGGCTGAGGTGACTGAGACAAGAAAATCCTCTCTAAAATGAACAGCATGGAGAAGACCAGCGCTGACCTGTCGCTGAGATTGTAAATGTGCTCCATTCTCTTTCCTTTCTTTATTTTTAAATTTTTTAAATTCATTTTACATCTTAGCCATAAAGTGCAGGACAACCATGCTGCAGTCCACAGACCCAGAGAAACTGAGTACTAAGGAGGGCCCTTGGGAGGATGCGTGAATCCCACTCAAAAGGGGAAGCTAGTCACTGGAGGTGGATGGAGAGCAGGAACTGGGTAGTAGAGGGGGTGAGGAGTGTGTCTTGGTCAGGGTTTCTATTCCTGCACAAACAGCATGGCCAAGAAGCAAGTTGGGGAGGAAAGGGTTTATTGAGCTTACACTTTCCACACTGCTGTTCATCACCAAAGGAAGTCAGGACTGGAACTCAAGCAGGTCAGGAAGCAGGAGCTGATGCAGAGGCCATGGAGGGATGTTACTTACTGACTTGCTTCCCCTGCCTTGCTCAGCTTGCTTTCTTATAGAACCCAGGACTACCAGCCCAGGGATGGCACCACCCACAAGGGGCCCTCCCCCCTTGATCACTAATTGAGAAAATGCCCCACAGTTGGATCTCATGGAGGCATTTCCTCATCTGAAGCTCCTTTCTCTGTGATAACTCGAGCCTGTGTCAAGTTGACACACAAAACCAGCCGGTACAGAGGGCTCTGAGGAGATGGGGAGAGGAGCAGGCTGGGAATGAGAATGGAAATCAGTGAGGGGGAGCATCTCTGGGTGATTCATTTTCAGTGGAGGTACAAACTTAACCCTTTACACCAGGGTGTGAACATGCGCCCAGCCCTGGGAGTATCCTCTAGCAGGAATGTGGGATCCGATACTATTGACTCCTCAGATTAATGAACATCTGTGAGTCTGGATTTTCACGGGCGACCTCCATCCTTTCCAATGTTGGCAACTGTACTTAAAAAGAAATACCTTGACCCAGGGTTAGTGGTCTTTGCCTTTAATCCCAGCAACTCAGGAAGCAGAGGCAGAGGCGGGAGGATCTTTGTGAACTTGAGGCTAGCCTGGTCTACATAGTCAGTCCCACAACAGCCAGGATTATGTAGTGAAACAGTGGCTATAAAATACAAAGTGCCTTAGGCTGAAGGGATGGCTCAGTCTCACCAGTAAATGTGTCTACTGAGCCAGAGCAGGGCCTAAATTTGGTTCCTAGCAACTGCTTTAAAAGGCAAGGCGTGCCAGGCCTGCCCACAATATCAATGCTAAGAGGGTTCCAGAAGCTTCCTGACCAACCAGCACAGCCAACAGTGGTCCCCGGGTTCAGTGAGACACCCAGTCTCTAAATTTAGATAGATAGATAGATAGATAGATAGATAGATAGATAGATAGAAAGAAAGAAAGAAAGAAAGAAAGAAAGAAAGAAAGAAAGAAAGAAAGAAAGAAAGAAAGAAAGAAAGATATCTAACTTTAACCAATGGCTTCCACACGTGCATTCATGGACAGGTGTGTACACACACAAACATGTAGAACATACATACATACATACACACACACACACACACACACACACACACAGATACTTTATAGGTATGTATGTACAGGGACTGCCTACACAGGAAGAGTATTTGTGACACCTGTTTGTGGCATCTTTTGGATTTGTGGGAGATGCTTTTCCTTCCTTGTCTCTGATCAGACTACAGAATAACGAACAGAGAGCAGAGCTTTTGTGTCTGAGTCACAAGGAGAAGGACTCTGGTTGCCAAAGGCTTGTTACCGGGTCTAGTTAAACGTCAACCCCTTCTGTGTGTGCAAAGCGCACCAAACGCCTAGATTGCTGCAGTACCCACAAATAGGTAAAACCAGGAAGGTTAAGGGTCTCCTCACACTCGCTTGCTTTTGTGCCCCTCCTGAACGTGTTGGAGAGCAGTGTCATTCTGTAAAAACAATATGACCCCATTTCTAAAGCAATATTCATGCTAAGCCAGTGGGCTGTTAAATATACCCAGCAGTTTGCATTATGATGAAGCTAAGCCAGAATTTCAATTATTTTCTGGACACATTTAAAATTATAATACTTTACTGGGTTCTTGTTATAGTTCACCCAGATTACTCAAACCATTGTATCAATCTCTTGCAACTGCTAATGCCTTACAGATGCGTGGAGTTAGGCAAAGTAAGAGAGTGGCCGGGGGAATGACCTTCACTTCGAGGTCATCTCTGTCTCTTCACGTATCGATGGCTTGTGGTTAAGCGCTAGCCTCCGCTACCCATGACGTGTAGGCAGCAAGAAATAAGAAATGGTCTGCTCCTCCAGCTTCCCAGAAAATACTTGACTGTGTGCAGATATTCCCAGCATCTGTCCGTCCCACAGATGTTACTTCTTCTGCCAAATGACTTTTGAGAAGATAGCCTTCACACACCCAAAGGTGCCATTGCTATTTTAACCCCATCTTGTCCGTGGCTTCAAGCAATCCGTGAAAAACTCAGCATTTCCACCCATCTACCACAATCAGCTTTCATGTCCATACCTTGTCCCAGGCCAGCGGGGGCAAGGCTGGGGAGATGGCTCAGTGGGTAAAAGTGCTCACCACGCAGCACTGATGACCACAACTGGGGGCTTGTAAAAGCCAGACACAGCGGCACTCTCCAGTAATCCCAGTGCCCACCGAAAGGTGATAGATGATAGTTAAAGACAGAAGACTCACACCTAGTCTAGCCTGTGTGTGCACACCTGTGTCGGCTAGCCTGGTGTGCACAGCGGCTAACAAGAGGCCCCATCCCAAACAAGGGGGAAAAGAAGAACCAACAGCAGACGTCATTCTCTGACTTCCACACATACGTGGGAGAGGCATGTACATGCACACGCACAAGCTCACACACACACACATGCACACACAAACATACACACACACATGCACACACAAACATACACACACAAACATACACACACAAACACACATGCACACACTAACATACACACAAACACACATGCACACACACATACACAAACACACGTGCACACACATACACACACGCTCACACACACACATGCACACACAAACATACAAACACACATGCACACACACATACACAAACACACTCACACACACATGCACACACACACATACACACACACACACACACACACACACACAATTCAATATGTTTTTAAGAGTAAGTCCATCCGCTGGGATTTACCCCTATCCTCACCAACCACCCCTTGAGCTGCTGGTCTTCCTGAGTGAGGCCTGCTTCCTAAAGCCCCTCATCACCCACAGGATCTTTGCATGGTCTTCAAAAAGCATGGAATGCTGTTCATAATGTGAAGTGTGAAGCACTTTGTCTGTGTGTGACTGCCCGCCCCACAGACCCTCTTCCCTTTTTTCCCTTTGAAAGATCTTTTATCATATCAAGTTGCCCTTGTGACAACAGAATAGACACAAGAAAATAAGATTTTTTTTTTTTTTGGTATTTTTTTCCTTAATGCCCTGAATTGTACTTTCTGGAAAAAGAGCTATTTGGATACAAATTTTAATCAATGAAAATGAAGTAAAATGGGGAAAGCCTTTCCTTCCATCAAACAAGCTCTGAAGTCACAGGGGTCAGTGGCTCCTGGAGGACAGCTCAGAGAGTTAACCCCTTCATCGCCACACAAACTTCTGCTAAGGGGTGTTGATGTAGAGACTCCAGTTAGTCGGAAACATCAACCTGAGGACACTCTGTGTCATTAGTCTGCTAGAACTCGGTTCCACGGGTTGCACTAAACATCATTTCAACATGAGTGACTGTTTTATAATTTAAGACAATCTAAATGTTCCATAATCACTTGGGCTACATAGTGAACTCCAGGATAGGATAAGTTCTGGAGAGACACTCTCTGAAAAGGTCAAAGTATAGCTGAGTACAGTTCAACAGACCCAAAACCTCAGTTCTCTGGAAGCAGAGGCAGAAAGATTGCTCTGAGTTCAAGGATAGCCTGGTCTAACCTGGTGTATATAGCAGGTTCCAGGACAGCCAAGGCTACATGGAAATACCCTATCTCAAAGCAAACAAACACTATATGTATGTATGTTTGTGTATATATGTATAGAGGATATGTATGTGTTTATAGCATATGTATATACATGATGAATATTCTGGAGAAAGCAAACATACTCAAAAGTTTATGTACTATATTCCTAGAACTTTCTTGCCATGGAAAAAATAGAAATTAAAAACACACTAGGGCCGTTCTGGAGAAAGGGGGAAAGCATGCGACTGTGGAGGACTCCCGGAGACGGGACTGTTCTGCATGTGACCGTGATGCCAATGGTGACAATCTACATACGGGATGAAGACTAAATGCACATTCACATGTATAGACAGGGCCTTGCGATCTACATAGGTTGGCGGGTGGTGTGGAGTTCGTGCGATCTACATAGGTTGGCGGGTGGTGTGGAGTCCGTTTGCTGGCTGTGATTTTACTCCTGGTTATCCTCCAGGATGCTGCCCTGGGACGCAATCGGGCAGAAGGTACCCAGTTCACTCTGCATCCATTTCTTAAAGCCATACGAGAGTCTACAACTGTCTCAAGAGAAAAGGTTTAAAAATACATATGACAAGCACGTCACATCCAAAGTGTTTTGAATATAATTTCTTAGGATAAAGCGAGAGGAACAAATGCTGTGATAATCCATTATTCAAAGGGAAAATGCTAACTTAGAATGCTAACAGGTTGGGCATATGAGAGCGTGCCTCGGCACGGCACGGAAGAAACCGAGGTGTGGAAAACACTGTGATCGGATAGACGCTGGCTTGGGATGAGGCAGAGGCGGCCAGCATTGAACCACAGTGACCACCTGAGTGCACCTTGGGCAGCTTACCTCATACCTCAGTTTCCCTGTCTACAAAATAGGAATAATACAGCATTCCCTCATGACATCTGAAGCCATGTTAGAATATATGGGAAATGCCAGTGTTTTCTTTGTGGGTGGCGTTGTTGTTAGAATTTGTGTTTTGTAAGAACCAGAAATAGTTCATTATTCACACGACGGCTTAAGTGTGGGTCATCGTGTTAGTTATTTCTGTGACAACACTTGAGACCGTAGCTTAGTGGGAGGAATTGTCTATTTGAGCTCAGTCTGGCAGATTTTCGTTTGCCATGATGAGACCATGTGGGGGAGCTAAGCTTCCCCTCACCTGGCTGTCCGGGCACAAGAGAGGAATGGGGCTGAGACCAGTGTGACCTCCAAAGACACAACCTCGGATGCCCTCAGGATCCCTGTCTTAGGGTTTTACTGCTGTGAGCAGACACCATGACCAAGGCAACTCTTATAAAAAAACATTTAATTGGGGTTGGCTTACAGGTTCAGAGGTGCAGTCCAGTATCGCCAAGGTTGGAGCATGGCAGCATCCAGGCAGGCATGGTGCAGGAGGAGCTGAGAGTTCTACATCTTCATCTGAAGGCTGCTAGCCGAATACTGGCTTCCAGGCAGCTAGGGTGAGGGTTTTAAAGACCAGGTCTACAGTGACACACCTACTCCAACAAGGCCACCCCTCCTAATAGTGCCACTCCCTAGGCCAAGCACATACAAACCATCATAATCCCCTCAGCCGTAATCCACCTCCTCAGCTTCTGTGACCTTCCAAATTAGTGCCATCAGCCGAGAACCGAGCTGTTACACAGTAGTGGGGTTGAGGGTGAGCATTCCACGGTTAAACCATAATAACCATCAAGTTTTCCCAGGACAACCTCAGAGAATAAATATATGTGGCTTCTGTTGCGACTTCCCAATTCTACAGACAAAGCCAAGAGTAAGCCAACAGGTTGCCCACCACATGCTAAATGCAATTTTATCGACAGGCAGTGGGTCTGACTTGGTTTGTGGGCCATCAGTTGCCAATCCCTGGCTTAAAGTTATTTGTTCTTCTGACCTTTCAGGGTCAGGAAAGACCGCTGAAGGCCGCGCCTTTTCTTCCTTTGTCTTTCTACTCTCCTTTTCCCTGGCTTAGAGTTCAAGCCAACCAGAGGTTAAGTCGGAACACACTTGCTAATTGTCCCACGGCATGTACTTTTATTGATGGCACCCCTTCACAGCTCCCCTGGGCCTTGTACATAGTAGGCTTTCAATAAATATTGAGTGATGGATTGATTAAGTCCATGATTGATTGATGATTGGACCCATTAGCAAAGAGAGCTGAATCTCTGCCGGACATTAACGGAAACGGGACGGCCAGTTCCTCTGAGGGCCTCACACCACCACCCCCCCCTCCGACCTTTGGGAGAAAAGCTCACCGACACCCACGCAGATGCACGTCGATTCCAAGCGTGCACTTTATTAACTGTTATATCATTTAATCCTTCTGATCCTCACAGCGCCACTGGGGGAGGAGGGATCCCTGAGAGCTTGCCTTTGATAGCTAAGGTAATGGAAACTCAGGGGAATGAAGCCATTGCCCTAACGTTGTAGGACGTGTGACCTGGCAGGCGTGGGATGTCGACCTGCTTGTCCTACTTACAGACACAACTCTCTGACCGTGATGTTGGAGGAGCCAGTTGTTTAACAGTGGGGAACAAGGCCTGATTGCTACTGCAATAATATTTCAACTCTGAATGGCAATGCAGGAAGAGAGACTGCTTAGACATTGAGTTTTAGATCACGCAGTCTGGAAGGGAAACTTTTCATTATGTGAGTACTCAAACTGTAATCCCGCTCACGCCAAGGCGTATGAAAGTCTCTAAAACCATAATATGCAGTAAAAATATGCAGATGCTGTAAAGGATGGATACACATATTTGGCAGAGCCTATGCAGACGCATGTATAATTGGGGGAAGCCTCCCGGGCTAAGTGAAACTCGCTTCTTTGGGTTGGGCCGTAAAATGTTAACACATCTGTATCTGTTGCCTTTGGATGGGGCACCACAGGCTGGTGCAGACCCCAGTACTCACAGGCCTTTCTGATTGTACCTGTGCAGCAGAGTCAAGGAAACAACCTGATGTCTGATCTCTCTCCCTCTCCCTCTCCCTCTCCCTCTCCCCCTCCCCCTCCTCCTCTCTGTCTCCCCGTCTCTCTCTTTGTCTCTCTCCTTCTATCTCCTCTCTCCTCTCTCATATCTCTCCTCTCTCTCCCTGCCCTTCCCCTCCCCCTCTCTCTCTCTCTCTCTCTCTCTCTCTCTCTCTCTCTCTCTCTCTCTCGTCTCTCCCCCATCTCTCTCATTTCTCTCTCCCTCCCTCCCTTGCTCCCTCCCTCCCTCCCCTAGCTTTCCTCACCCTACTGCCTTAGTTTCTAACGCCATCCTTACCAGACCTCTCTCCTTCTCCACCCACACCCTCTGTATTCAGCATCCAAAAAACCAACAAACTATTCGAACAAAGCTAATCCTACCCAGATCTTTCCCTTGAGGTGTTAGTGATCTGCTTCTGCTTCCTGGATGTTTTTCTCTTCTCTTAAATTTGGGGCTTCAGATATATCTCAGTGGTAGAGCCCTTGCCTAACAGACACAAGGCTCTGGGTTAGTCTACATAAATAAATGATTACAATAATTTTAAATTTTCTTTAAAATGGGTGTGTTTGCTTCCTTGCTTCCTCCCCAAATCATCCCCCTTTCTTCTTTGCAGATGAGGAGACTGAGGTTTTCACACTGCCGCTGTAAGCATGTACACACACACACACACACACACACACACACACACACACGCACACGCGAGCCAAAGCCACACCCTTAACTCATATGCTAATGAACCCAGAGGTCATGAGGTCTTTGGGTCAAGGTCTAAGATTTGGGTCTCAGCTTTGCCCTGTTCTGACAACAATTTGGGGAAATGTCCCCTTATCTATAAAGAAAGACACTTTGAACACTTCCCCTGAACGGGTCAAATGGGGTAGGGTAAGCAAAACTCTGAGAGTAGGGGCTGCTGCTGTCATGGAATGAATGGATGTTCAGTCTCCAGCCATGGCCTCATCTCTCCTCCTGAGTCTGTGGTCAGTAGTCATGGCAAGACCTCTCTCCACAAGGAACCCAGCCTTGTGACTTTAGAAGCTCTTTAGTAGATGCGGATGAAGTCAGTGAGCAGCTGGCAACTTGGGACTTTGGATTAACAAAGAAGTTGTGATGATTTGAAGCTCGGGTCCTGAATGGTTGCTTTAAGATGAGAAATGGAAACCTCAGCCGTGTTGGCAGGGGGGTCTGGAGACTTCTTTGCTGTAGTGTGTACATGGAAGGATGCTCAGAGACCTTCCTCACCTCTCCCCTCCAGACGCCAGCAAAGTCCTCACCGTGGCTACTCTCACCTCATCTGAGACAAAGATGCTCGTAGAGACATCCGTGAGTCCCCTAAGAGGCAAAAGTCACTCCCGTTGAGATTTAGATCTTGTGGGGTCTGAAGCCACTTTCCAAGGTGAACTTACACAAACACTGGCGTGATTTTTTTTCTCCCCCCAGAATTGAAGCTTCCTTCAAGAGTTAGGAAAATTTGGGGTCGCTGATTTACACGTCGGTGTAGAAAACGCAATTTGCTTTGCATGCACAACTTCCTGCCTCAACAAAGGACTTGGGAAAAGAAATCGCTGATCTCATACCTTCCTATTGAATAACATTTTTGCAAGCTTTAGGCCTCCCTACGGAAGAGCCAGGCACCCAGTGCAACCGATAATATAATAAGGAATGTGCAGAGTTGGGATACAGGCACATTCCTAGGAAACACATAAAAGTTGTTGCTTTTTTTTTTTAACATCAAAACATACAAGGGTCAGTGGGTCTCCCTTTACAGCCTCTGTCTATTTATAATTATATTTTATATAAACATATTTCGTAACTGTGGCAAAGGCTTCATGGGTGCTCGGTGGCAAGTGTTCTTCGAAACCGTCTTTAATTATTCATTTACCTCTGCTATATTTTATCTTCCTTTTCATAAATGTTAATCTTTATTATTGCCTTCCTGAGGGGGGGGAGGAAAACACACACTGGCACACAGTCACACCTGCTATTAAGTAGCCTCTCAGGGCGACGTGGATGAATTTGGTGAGTGGTTTAATTGTCTCCTGTCTGCAGTTTTATATGGTTCCTATCAAATTGAAGGGTAATTTTTTTTTCAGGTGCTGCTTATTTTAAATGTACAAAACCCTCGTGTGTAACTCCATTACCTTCCCTACAGCATTGCAATCTACTGTTTCCCCGGGGCTCTTGTGAAATATTGATGGGGCCCTTGCTTTCGTGGCTTCCTGTGATACACTAAGCATTTGTCTGATGTTAGCTGAGTTTGAATGCGTCTCTTCAGACCTAGTTGGGCAGTGACTTCAAAGGGAGCAGGACTAGAGCGATATTTTTCCTCACTCTTTTTCTTCCCATATTTTTTTCTTTTTTAAAACAAACTACAGGGTTGAAGCTTTACCACGATACTCGTTTTCTTCTTCAGTTTTGAAAAAGTTCAAATCGCGGATTCCCGGGTACCAGGCAAACTGCCAATATTTATGGCACTGAGGATTGCATGTCACTTTAGGTGGTTCAATGCGGACGTGCTCTGGTCTGGCAACACGTATGTGCATGCATGTGGCATGCACGTGTACACACACAGGGTTGGGGAGGAGCCTGGTTTTGTGGATTTGCCAACGTCTACAAACAGATGAGAAAATTCACTTCAGACACACCTGTTTCCAGATGTCGCTCTTTCTGTTGGACTTCCCAGTCCTTGAGACCAGGGCACCAGGGTTCATTTTGGTCCATGGTCTCTGCTCAGGCTGTGAATCTATCTGTGGATACATTTTTAAATAGCCTTGTAGCAGTCTGGTGATCTTCAACACGGGTGTCCTGACCTTGCCTGGATTCACACCATGCATGCGTGCTATGAAGGGTTTCCTGAACCTCAAGGATGATTACCAGCATGTCCCAGGCCTAGATTCCAGTTAGTACTAGCTTCCTCCCTGATGGTGACATCTAGAACACCTCCAGACATGTCCACAGGTCCCCCGAGGGCCAAGGGGGCCAGGGGTTATAACTGCCCCCTCTCCTGATCAAGAACCTAGACTTTAAGCATCCCCTTTGCCTCTAGTACAATACAGAAGTATTGGTCACTCCACGTGACCACAGGTGGCTCCGGATGAACATCTCACAGCACAGTTTGGTGTGTGTGTGTGTGTGTGTGTGTGTGTGTGTGTGTGTGTGTGTGGACACACGTGTTTGTGAGGGTGCCCATGTGCATGTGAGCATGTGCGCCTGTGTGTGGAGGGCCACGCTGAGAGAACTTCCTCATCACTCTCCACTTTATTTACTGAGGCAGGATCTCTCGCTGAACTTGGAGTTCGCCCACTGGCTTGTCTAGCTAATTAGCTTTTCCTGTCCATCCCATCTCTGCCTCCCGAGTGGCTGGGACAGTGCTTGGAATGCCACATCCCCTTCTTAGGACCCAAACTCCAGTGCTCCCATTGAGTGACAAGCATGCTATCAGCTGGGCCATCTCCTAAGCCCAGCATAACACCATCTCTGTACCGACCATCCAGCACAGCCCTGACCCTCTCTCAAGAGTGCAGACACCATGGGAATCTTTGTTTTTAAGAAGAAGGGAACGGCAGCAACATACTGAGCCTTTGGGGACTGGCAAAAAGGGCTTGACTGTGGTGGTGGCACAGCTTTGTGAATCCTGCCTGTGGGGGCTCCTCACTATACTGTAAAGAGTAATCCCCAGCGTGACATCCATGATTTCCCTCCCAGGGCCTCAGCCTATGCGCATGCACTCACGTGTGTGTACACACACACACACACACACACACACACGCACGCACGCACGCACGCACGCACGCACGCATGCACGCACGCACACAGATGACCTGGGCCCTGGATTTTCCCTAGCCACGGACTTCATGCTTGCGGTTACAGTACATCGCAGAGTCGGCCCAACCCCACAGGCGCAGGGTGCTCACCTGCTCCACACGCTGTAATCATATTTAATTAGTTCACCTGCAACTTTCTAATCTCCACAAGGTTGGGACACCTATGTCTCCTGGTTTTGTGTTTCCGGGGCCCAGCATGGCACACACAGCAAGCCTTTGGCTTTTCAAAGAAGTGCTTCATTATTTAATTACGGGACTAGAAGCATCTCCCCAAACCCTGGCCCCGTCCACGCTTCTGAGAGCAGCTATCTTTTCCATATGTCTCTCTTACAATCCGAATGGAAAAGATGCCAGTGGGGACCCCCAGAATAGGGTCGTCACAGTGAAAATTCACCCCCACTTTGTCCTCCTGTTGACCCCATCCCATGGAAACCCTAGAACAGATGCTGTCCCTCACGTGCTTGTCTGAGGAAGACTCTCCATGCTGTGCTAACAGTAGCTGCATGCAGAGCCCATGTGCACTGGGGCCCTGAGCACAGCGAGGAGAACTCACACCCCGATTGGATGCTCCCCAGACGGCCTGCCTTCAGGTGTTATTTGTGACTTTATTTCTTGTTTCTCTCCTTCTCTCCTCTCCCTCCCTCTTTTCCTCCCTCTGTTCTTCTCTCTCTCTGTCTCTCTCTGTCTCTGTCTCTCTCTGTCTCTGTCTCTCTCTGTCTCTCTCTCTGTCTCTGTCTCTCTCTCTGTCTCTGTCTCTCTCTGTCTCTCTCTCTCTGTCTCTCTGCCTCTCTGTCTCTGTCTCTCTGTCTCTGTCTCTCTCTCTCTCTCTCTGTCTCTCTCTCTCTGTCTCTCTGCCTCTCTCTCTCTCTCTCTCTCTCTCTCTCTCTCTCTCTCTCTCAGTCATGTCTGTGGGGGAAGCCATGAGAAAGAGACTGGGGTGTGCTGTCCTCTGCAAGCAGGCTGAGAAGAGGCAGCCACGCTGGTACTCACCTGTAATCCCAGCACCACAGAGACTCAGTTGTAGGCCAACCTGAACTACACAGGGAGAACCTGCCTCAACAAATAACGGCAGAACAGACTGAAAAGAGGCACACTGGTGCCCGAGACAGGAGTAGGAATGAAATCAATCAAAGAAGGGATAATTGTGGCATGAGGCACCCCTGCTATCCCAGCACTTGGGAGGCTGAGGCTGGAAAATGGGGAGTTTAAGATCCTTGGCTCCGCAGGAAGTTCAAGGTCAACCTGGGCCACCTGGGACCCTACCTCAGACAAAAGTGAAAATAAAATGTCGCTTCAAATTCTTCAAACTCGCCATGGAGCTTAAAAGTTAATTGCCTAAAGTTAATCCCGGGTGTGAGGGCCGACATCTACAGTTCCCAGTGAGGGGAAGCTGCTCTGTTTGCTTGCTCCTTTTCCCTCCACGAGGGAACAAGAGTGTGTGTCAAAGATTCAGTGGCGACTTCCGTTGGCCTCCACTGTCAGAGGATCTGGGGTTGAAGGAGGTGATTTTCCACAAGTACCTTCAGCCCCGCACATCTGCCGTCTATTTATACTTAGCTAAAGCAACATAAACAGTTGAGGGATATCATTCACGCGGTGACGGCATCCCTGACACCCCGAGTATACAAATCACCAGGTGTCTGTCTACCTAGCTCCGCTTGTACATCAATCCAGACAGCCTTCGGGGACAATCTACAGAAGAGAGATCTGGCAGAGGATGGATGGGATTGTGGAAGGAGGGGATTGGGGGAGGGCCACTCGGAAGGGCCGCTCCTCCTGGGTTGTCTACAGAGCCAGCCTTAGTGCCTTGAGGTGGCCGTGCCAAGAGACGCCCTTACCACACAAAGGCCATGTGGTCACTGGCAACTGAACCCAGGTCCTGTGCAAGAGCAGCAAGTGTTCTTAACAGCTGAGCCATCTCTCCAGCCCGTTACTGAGCGTGGCTTAATGCCCAGCAGAAGTCCCTTTTGTAGTCTTAAGAAGTCCTTAGGCCAAGCATGGTGGTTCATGCCTGTACTCCCGGCACTTGAAAGGCTGAGGGAGGCCAGCTGCAGTGCATTCAAGACCCATCTACTCTACGTAGCGGGTTCTAGGTCAGTCCGGGCTACAGAGTGAGACTTTGACTCTAAATAAATCGTCAAATAATTAAAACAGTTACTTGACCCACAAGAGATCAGAAAGCTGGTAGGCGGGCCTTAATGGCTTAGTCTGTCAGTCTCAACTAGATGATGTTAGAAACATACTGACTCTTTTGATCGACTCTCAAGACACCAAGGACCCCAACATCTGAAAGCCCTGTGAATTAAGCAAGAACAAAGTGTTCGTTTACACACTGGCCATAGGTGCTTCACCACAATAGGACGGTGTCCACTGGCACACTCTCTCTGCCAAACATTCTCACCTCCATTTCTCCACTCAACAATTACCATACTCTCTCTTCTGAGAGGCCGCTCGGTAAGCTTAGATCCTACACCACAAAGAGAGTAAAATACTTCTAATTAAACCGTGACATACCATTCTCCTCTTATCACTGGGAATTTATTTCATTCTCACTGAAAAAGTCCTTTAGATGTAACTCTTAAAAGATCTTTATAATGCAGTGTTCATACAAAACAGAAAGATAAGCAAAATAAATTAGCGAAAGCATTCTGGAGACAGCCCGGCTGCCCCATGGCAGCCGCTTTAAGATATCATTGATTATATGATTTCTTTTTAATTTTTGGGATGTGGAAATCTGGAAGGAAGGCCTTCGGATAAGTGCGATGACGTTTTGGAAGTGCGGACTGTATTCCGGGGCTCTCCGGTGGGAAATATTATCACAGCCACGCCTAAAATATCAGTCGCTCCCTCGTGGCATTTAAATGGCCACATCGAACAATTGCTTGAGGACCAGGATGGTTCGTGTTTACTGTCGAGTTGGTGGTGTTTAGAATCGGTGTCAGAAAGGATGCTTTGAGAGAGTTTAACTGAGGAAGGGAGCCTCATCCTGACTATGGAGAAAGGGAGCTAAGGACCAGTGTGTCCATTTCTCTGCTCCCTGACTGCAGGCCTCCTCGGCCTCTCACTACCTCAAGCTCTTCAGCGTGTGGGACCACTCCTTCCTCTTGTGACCGAAAAAAAATTTAAAAAAAAACCTTCAGTCTCTCAAGTTGCCTTTTGACAGGCATTTGTCATAGCAATGACCAAAGCCACTAATACAATCGCCACTTTAATGGGCACCCCCAGAACAAATCCTGTGAATCTAGAATAGAGGGGGACCCTGGCCTAGCACAAAATAAACCTCCAGGGAGATCTTTATGTCAAAACTAGAAGGGGGAGACTAAGACGTAGAAAAACAAAGAGTGTGGGGGGGGGAGGTGGAGTCTTTGTCATCTCCAATGACAAGTGGATCTACTTGTTCAAATAGGCAGGCTTAGTTCTTGCTGAGGCTGGGGTGGGTGGGGCTCCAGCACAAATCCAGGCACCATCACCAAGGGGTCTTGGTACAAAGGGAAATTATTCACATCATAAATATCCCACGTCTAGATCATCGTCCAGAGACACAGAAGGACGCAATGTGAAAATGCATCACAATTCTCTCCCATGCAATTAAAAAGTTGTCAGAGGCCTGTCATAAGGAACTCCAATAAACACATCCAATAGCCCTGGTGCCATATCACTTATATCCCAGGAACTACTGCCAGGGACAAAGCCCTGGGGGGGAGATGGTGACCCCATCAGCCTAGAAACGCCTTACAGACACAGCCAGAGGTGTGTCTCCTAGGTGGTTTTAAAATCCATCTACTTTTATACTATTGGAGAAAAACAAAGAGGTCAGGTTGGTAAAGTTAAAAAAACAAAATCCAAGGGGGGAACAGACCAGCTAAGTAACACACAGAAGACTCTGAGAACCCTACTGAGAAAACTAGAAAACTGATAGTTATTAACTCAAGTTAATTTTACAGGTCAATGGGTTACACTATGACATTCATTCACACACACACACACACACACACACACATGCACACACACATACATACATATGTATATATGGTGGTATCAAGCCTCCCCTTAACCTCTTGAACGGAGACTTAATATCCATAATATATAAAGAGCTTAGCAATAAAAACAAGTGGTCCAGTCAACAAATAGGTAACTAGAGGACACACAGTCAATAAACAAGCAGAAGAATGCTCTCTAGCAGAATCCACCAAGGAAAGTCAAGCCAAATGGAGACTGAGATCTTTGAAACGCCATCTTACCACTGTCAGAACAGCTATTAACCAGATATCCAAACCCTGGTGGTGCTGGCGAGGATGTGGAGGGACAGGATGGCTTACACACAGTTGGAGGGATTGTAGATTTGGAAATGAGCACAGAGAGTTCTCCAACAGGGAGGACTTGAAGTTCAGCTTTCTAAACTCTGAGTGAGAGGGATGTCACCGGAGAGTCTTGAGCAGGGCCATGTCCCCCGATGGCCAAGAGTGTTAAGAAGTGACCGTATGGAAGGGCACAGGGTAAGGATGGTTAACGGGAATGACAGCCCAGTGGGGAAGGCAGAGTGACCTGTAGTGTGGGAGAGGGACTAAGTTAACAAGAATCGCCCATCTATCTCAAATCAGGACATTGAATGCTGCCAACACAAAGAAATGGGGAGCCTTAGAGGCTAGGGGCTGCCGACCGCCATGGCTTCCTCACACACGCTGTCCACACACATGTCAAAATGGCTCATCACACCTTGGACACATGCAATAAACACATATGTCTTCAAAATTAAAAAAAAAGAATTAAAACCCCACCATGAGAAAGAAGCAATCAACTGTGCATAGCAAGGGTGTGACGGGCGCCTGGGGAAATGAGGAGGACGAGAGGCGCTAGGAAAAGAGTTTCCACATTCACCCGCCCTCCACGGGACACGGCTCACCTCCACCCGCCCCCACCGGGCACGGCTCACCCCCACCCACCCCCACAGGGCATGGCTCACCCCCACCCACCCCCATGGGGCACGGTTCACCCCCACCCAGCCCCACGGGGCACGGCTCACACCCACCCACCCCCACAGGGCACAGCTCACACTTCCTGCCTCCAGGGTGCAGAGCAGGCCACAGGGAAGGGATGCTGAAAAGCTGACCATACTCCCGGCGCACAGCTGGGCAGGACATTGGCCTTGGGAGCAACGGACTCTCTTCAAAACTGAATTCTTCCAGATTCTGGATCTTCAGTCATGGGGAATTTAACTTCTGGAAGACTAAGATCACTCATCCTTGAAACTAGAACAAATGGTGTTGTGCTCACCTCTGGAGTGTTGTGAAATACAAAATGATAAAAAAATAATTAAAAAATAAAAAGATAAAATGTGTAAGGCACTTACTAACTAAAACTATTAAAAGTACACAGCCCACCTAATGAAGTCATGTGATCTAAGCCATCCTCGCCGCTGTACTGGGTTAGACAGGGGTCTCAAAATCTAGTCCTCTAACTGGCTTCACTAGAACAGATCTCTCACGTGTCTGATTCACACCCGGCTGAGCAATGGGAGAATACTCCAAACCAAAACGAGAACCACACAGTTCTCTGGGCTCCACTCCCCCAACCCTGGCTTGTTAAGGCACGCATCCGCTCCAGGAACTAATGCGATCCGTCATGTTATTATGTATTTAGGGGCTTTTGGAAAACACTGTTATTCACTCAACCAACTGCACATATAGACTATTTAAAGCAGATTTTCGACCCAGTAGACTGTACCAGCTCCATCGATCCTCTCAATGGGTGTGTGGGGACTCTTAAATATGCAGATTATTGACATGACAGACTCTGAGCTCCACAAAAATATAAAAAAAAATGCTCTAGACATCAGAGTTATGGGGGGATGATATGTCTTTCAAAAAAGCATTTCCAAAGCAGACCCGCGCATACAGCAAGCTCTGTGGCTCATATACCTGTAGGGAGAGGAGGTTTTGGAACAGGATTCTAATCTCTAGAAACGGGAGTTTCTTCTGAATACTACTTGGTGCTGCTTGTTTGAGTCTGTGAATACAAAATATTCCAGTATTCTGCCGAGTGCCACCAGGGGCTTCTTCAGCTTGGTATTTCTTTTTCTGAAACAGAGTCTTGCGCAGCCCAGTCACCTCAAACTCTATGTAGATGAAGGTAGTCTTGAACTCCTTTTTTTTTTTTTTTTGGTTTTTCGAGACAGGGTTTCTCTGTGTAGCCCTGGCTGTCCTGGAACTCACTCTGTAGACCAGGCTGGCCTCGAACTCAGAGATCCGCCTGTGTCTGCCTCCCAAGTGCTGGGATTAAAGGCTTGCGCCACCACCGCCCGGCCCAGTCTTGCCTAACCCTGCCGCTTCTACCTCCTTCTGTCAAGACCCTACAGGTTGGAAGAATTTGTTTCATGCTACCAGGATAAGAGTTTCTTCTGGGGACTGAAGTGATGATGGTTCAGCGGCTGAGAGCTCTTGTTGGGTTTGCACCCAGACCTACTTGGGTTTAGGTGTGGATGCATCCAGCATCCACATAGTGTCTTAGGAACTCCAGCTCTGATGCCCTCTTCTGCCCTCCGTGGGCACCAGGCACACATGCATACATAGACATACCCACAGGCAAAGCATTTGCACGTACAAAATAAAATAAATAAATGCAAAAAGAATTTTGAAAGTAATTGATTTGGTTTGCATCAGTACAAATTCAATTCTTTAACAGGAGATGAGGGCCCCTCATCAGGCAGGTCTTTTGGCAGCAAGAACACATCATCTTTGGAGAGCACGCTTGGCTTTGTGTTGCTTCCACAGAATGCCTGACAAAGGCAGTTTAAGGAAGGAAGGGTTTGCCTGGTCACACAGTGTGAGGATACAATGTATCATGATGCCAGCAGCGAGAGGCTGTGGGTGACATTGTATCCATTGTGTGGACAGTCGGGAAGCAAAAAGAGACCGACCCAATCCTAAGGAATGGCGCTAGCAAGCTTTGCAGCTGGTTTCCCACCTAAATTAACCTAATCTAGATAACCTTCACAGACACGCCCAGAGATCCCCCCCACCATGGTGACTCGGAATCCCATTCAGCTGACAGTCAAGAGTATGAGATGGAATTTGCGAGGAAACTAGTAGGTATTTGTTGGGAGGAGCCGCACACAAAAGGGGTGGAGACGAGAGATAAGAAAAGGAGTGGAGACTGGGGACATGGTATAAAGGGTCACCTTCACAATCGTTGTGTCAGACAGATTGCGGTGAGGTTGACAGGCGTCCGGTAGGTCAAGCCGGCTGGCATGCTTATGTTTTAAAATCAGTAAGAAGGGAAAGGGGAAAGAAATTAGGAAGTGTTTGTTTTATTTCATTTTTTTCAGTTTGAAAGGATCCATCAAGCTAGGTATAGTGGTACCCGACTTAATCTCAGCACCTGGCAGACAGAGGCAGGCAGATCTCTTTGAGGTCAAGGCCAGCCTGGTCTACATAATGAGTTCCAGGACAACCAGGGCTAATAGAGAGACCCCTGTCTCAAACCCCACCTTCCCAAAGAGTAATAATCAGATTTAAGTGTTTTGTTCGGAGACCATCCAATGTACTGTAGTCTCACTCTGTTAAATCCCCATAGACCAGAATCTGCTTCCTACTGGCTTTTTCCCACTGTACCTTCGTGAAAGTAGGTTTACATAGGTAGACCTGGTGATATCGCTCAGGCTTTGACTGACCCACCCACCTCTAGCATTTAAATCTTGATGTCATAGAAACTGTAAGCATAAAGGTGGTCACCAGGATCTGGGAAGAGCAGTGAGGTGGGTGAGTGGGGGTTTAGAGAGGCTGGGTTGACCCAGGTATCCATTCTGGTGTTCTGTTGTACAGCAGGGGACCACAGTCAACAAAACCACAATGTGCCGATATTTCAGAATACCTGAGGCAGAATCTTAAAGGTGCCCTTCATCAGGAAATGAAAAATATTAAAAGGACCGAAGGTATTGACTGCCCTGATTTGATTACTATAAAACATATTTCTCTATATGGAAATAGTCCGTGTATCTCCAGCATGTGTAAAGTTATTGTATGCAAGCTTATATACACCCAGGAGCGAGATAAGGTGACCCATGCAATGTCAGAGCTCAGCTGTGCGCGTATTTGTGAAGGCACTGAAGGGAGCACCCAGGCTGAGATGGTGCGTGGTTGGTTCGTTGCTTCCTCTGTGGCCGGGACAAAACACCTGAAAGCGGCCTCTTAAGAAAGGACAAGTTTACTTTACTCCATGGTGTGAGGAGATACAGCCATCATGGTGAGAAAGGTGAGGCAGGACTGTGAGGGGACTGGTCGCTCTACATCTGTGGTCAGGAAGCAGAGGCATGAGTGTTGATACTAAGCTGGCAACTTATTATTATTTTTAAATAGTGTGCATGTGTGCATGCATGTGTGAGTGTATGTATGTGTTTCTGTGTATGTGTATCTGCATGTCTATGTGCGAGTGTGTGTTTGCATGAGGATGGAGTGCATCACATGAACTTAGGGAGGACAGAGGACAAGCCCCCGTGTCAGGCCTTAGCTCCTTTTTAAAAAGCAGAGTCTCTCTTTGGTGTCCACTGCATGCACCAGCTAGCCCACACCCTCCTTGGCATCCTCCTGTCTCCGGCTCCCATCTCATTGTGGGATTGCTGAAATGTTAGGTGCGCACTGCTGTGTCTAACTTTGCATGGGTTCTGGAGATCCGAACTCAGGTTCTCACGCTTGGACAGCAAGCATCTCCCCCAGTGAGCACCCCTCAAGCCCCTCGTGTCTCCTTTGCACTTGGCTCCTGGAAGGGAGCTGCCTGAATTCAGGGTCCCCCTTCAGTGAAACCTTCTGGAAATATCACAGATGCATACGGGCTGTATTTCTGTGGTGATTCTAGATCTGATCAACTCGACAGGAAAGATTAAGCAACATACAGGCCATCCATCCTGTCCCCGTTAAACCACCAGACAGCAGTGTCCACCCCAAATCCCTGTCCTGGAGAAGAACCAGTGCCGTACCACAGAAGAGAATGGAAGAATGGAAGATGGCTGACCGATGACCCTCCTGTTTGTCTGTGCCCTTTAGAAGTCAAGACGGGGGAGGGGTGACAAGCTTCGAAAGGCGCATGCTCAAAGTACTCCTCACTCAAAAACCTGCAGGAGGGTCACAAGACCCTGCAGGACTTCCCATCAGATGATACAAAGAGAGCTGAAGGCTATCTATCTCCCAGAATTTGGGAAAATCCAGCCACACAGCTGCCCAGTATGGGTTCATCCGCAGGCCCAGCTGCCTGGGTTATATAAGATACCTTATTTGAAAGCTAACCTAGTTAATTAAGGACTAAACCCACTAGTCCTTATAGTCCTAGTAGGCATTTGGCAACATTACCGGAGTTCTTAAAAATTGCCAATCCCTTCCATCAAAACTCTTTTTTATATAAATAAAAGATTATTTAATCAGATAAGGTTATTTCAACAAATTCAGAAGAAATTGATTAAGAATAATGCTAGGAGATTAAATTTTATTTTTCAGCCAAACTCGAGAGAATAAATACCTAAAACTGAGAAAGCTCTGCTCTTCGAACACTGGGTTTCTGCTCGTGCGACAATGACACCCAGGCAGGGTTTGCCCTGACCAGGCTCCCTGAGCACATCCCAGCTCCTTCAGATACCTGTCACAGCAGTCCCTAGAGGGTGTCACTGAGGCCACAAAGATGTGCTTGTGATGACAAAGTGAGACATGGCAGAGGGAGAGTCTGATGAAGGGCACACCACTCCCTTTGCAACCCTTCTGCATCCACAAAGAGGGTGGTCACATACTCCCCTCTGACTTGTCTTATACAACAGACAGAATTCTCTGCTCAGCCCCAAATCCCACTGACAACTAAAGGCACCAAGGATAACTCCCTTCCTCTCCCTCAATTCCCAAAGCTTCAGACGACCTTAATTGCCACGGTGCAAAACTGTGGTTGTATGGGACTATGCCAGAAAAAAAAAAAAAAGAAAGAGAAAAAGTCTTCAGACATTATCATATGGCCCCTGAGAGAAAGATGGCTCCAGGCTAAGGGTGCCAAGAGTGTGTTGAGGACACACCCAGCCCCTGGAGCTATGGGTCATCTGCCAGAAAATAACTTCATAAAGATGGAGAGAAACAGAAGACAATGCCTAAAGTTGCCATTGTACACCGTCCATAGGCACATACGCTTGCGCATGCGTCCACACAGGTGCACACATAAACAGTAGTGACAACAGAAAGATCTGGAGAGAAAACAACCAGGAGGGATGGATTAGGTCCAGAGAGGGAGATACAGGAAGGACCCAAGCATAGAACCCAGAATCCAACAGGTAGAGACTCAACCCCCTACCCAGCCCTGTAACCCTGAGGATGCTATTAACATCCCCTAGATTCTATTTCATCATCTGTACAGAGGGAAACCAAAAGGCAGGTAGAGCTATTGTGAGGACCAAATGATGTACCATGCAGAAAGCCTTTATACCAACGATCTTATGTGTAGGTTGGTTTCCCCACAGAACCTAAACATCAGGACCGTTTTAAGTCAGGAAAAGCATCTGAGATGCTGAGTGCTCCCATACAGTGAAGATGTTAACTGTCTCTCGAGAAATGATTAAGAGTCTCTGCTCACTAACTGTCTTCTTGAGAATTGATTCAAGAGAGAGAGAGAGAGAGAGAGAGCAGGTCCTGAGAGCCTGAAGCCAATGCTCTCCCCAGTCCTTACAACCAACCATGTGCTCAATGGTAGGGATGTAGCTCGATTTCCAAGTAGGTGCTGTGGAAGGGAATTCTGTGTTGGTGGGCTGGTCATGGTGAAGGCCGCAGCATGGAAAGGAAGGGGTGGAAGGTCCCACCAGCGTCACGCATGGTGGAATGAAAGATTCCCCAGGACCACAGCACTCTTCCCTGTCTTCCAACTTGGCATTGCTCCACGGAACAACTTTCCACCTTGGACTTCTCCGACTCAAGAGCCAGAAAACACTCCTCACCCGAAACAGGAGAACCTGCCGGTTCCCTGACAACACCAATTTAGCTTCTGAGAGGCGACGTCGGACTTTCTTCTCTTTTTCTTTCTTCCTTAATGGGAAGTGGTCACAGCCTCGAACTTAGCAAAAGACGTGGGTTAAAGTTGGTCCGTTCTTGGCTAATGCAGTTAGACATTTTCGAGAAAAGGCAAGGAGAAGAGATCATTATCCATTATCTGCATGAAATATTTCAGAGAAAGAAGCAGCGTTTGCCAAGAAGAGAAGAGAAGAGCTGTTTGACTTCAAGCCAGGCAAGAGGGAATGGGATCACCTTCACATTCTGTAGTGTGCTGGGCGAAAGTTATTTCAAGTAAACTGGGAAAAGTTCAAAGAAGTACAGATGGTGTGTTCACTCCCATTCTCTCTGAAGGTCATTCTGGACAATGAGCCGGTGTTCCTTTCCTTGGCACAAAAGAGATAGACTCCTTCCCTTCTTGGAAAGCGTGATGGGTGTGTGTGCATGTATGTGCATTTATATAGTCTCGTAGGGGAGAGTGCATAGAAGTAACTGCTATTTCTCTGCAGACAGTCGTTAAACCTCATGGTCAAAGCCTCTGCTTCTCATTGAATAAGGAAGCATCAATCCTGCTGTGACTGCTTCACCCAGGTTTTGTTTCTCACCTTCTTCCCCCCCCACACACACACACATCCCCACCCCTGTTCCTGAATGATGACCAACTCCACGCTGAGGGTATTCTGAAGTGACTTCCCTTCTCCGTGGATATTTTCTCACTCTGCTTTTTTAAAACATTGCCACTGAGATGCATCCCCATAATAATACACACTGGCCTGAAACCTGAGTTAGCAGAATATAAAGTTTATTATTATTATTATTATTATTATTATTATTATTATTATTATTATCATTATTATTCCTCAGAAACCTCTTCTGCTTCAAACGCTTATCACCTCTCCCGACGTGAAGCCTGAGGCTTCGAGCAGGGACCTTTTTCTCGTGGATAGTGGGCCGAGTTATTTCTCAAGGATTGCAGAAATGATGTAATAAGCTGCCCTGGGTTTAAGCATCCCTTCCACAGAAGCTCCCTCCACATCTCCCTCCAGGGCCTCATACGAATGACTCCATGTTAAATACCAAGTCTCACCCTGGAGGAGGCTACCTTCTTAGATGTACACGCTAACAAAGCTCTCACAGCAAATGCAAGTGCCACATGGGTTTTGCTGCTTTCAGATAAAATTTCAAAATAACAGAAAATGTAGGCTAAAACCCAACTTCAGCGGCAACGTGCCGGTCACATAAGCTTGGGATTCTTCGGGCTTATGTCATCTACTGTGGGACTGGGAGGTTGAAGGACTACTACACCCTGAGTGTACTTTCTGGGATCAGATACCCTGACCACCTTAAAAATTAGACCTTATATTATTCCCCTGTTAGTGGTGAAGATCTTTGAAAATATCAGTAGATTGGATGCGGCCTGCCTGGTCCCAGGCTGATCTCACCTGTTCATGACTTGATTAGATCTTTCCCAGCCTTTTCTGGTTCTGAAATAGACGCTAAGCTATCGATCTACATCCCAGCTTCCTTTTTACTCTTTATTAGGAGACGGAGTCTTACTAATTTTCCCATGCTAGCCTTGAACTCACTTTGTAGCCCAGGCTCACCACGATGCAAGATCCTTCTGCCTTAGCCTTCCAAGAAGATGTGATTACAGGACCCGGCTTCATAAACCTTATACAAGTGATTTACTTGTCTCTTGCCCAGAGTTTCCTGGCCAATACCATCCGACAGCAAGTGTGTAAACATGAATCATTCAGCCTCTCCCACACATCGGAGCTGGATCCCACACATCCTAAAGAACATCTTTCTCATCTTAGTCATTTACATCATGGAGTCTTGGTCATAGGAATGCCCTGGAGATCACCTCGAACGATCCCTATTCTGTAGGTTTGAGGACTAGTCTATCAGCCTGCATTTCTAACATGCTCCAGTCAACTCTACTCCTGCTTTGACAACACAGGGACACACCCTGAACAGTGAGATCCCTCAGGGCACTGGGTCGTCCCCTGCTGTTTCTTTTCCCTGAATAAAGAAGCCACAGGCAGGCTGGCTTGGAGTAAAACTGACAGATGTGGAAACTTTGGTCAGAAAGTTGTGGGGTGACAAAACCCAGAGAAGCAGTCCAGGTCTTCTGCCACAGATTCTCTCCTGCTCTCCATTTCACACTCGGGGATTGGGAATGAATGGACCGCAGACACACCTGGTCTCCCCTCTACGTCGTTGACCAAAACAAAATACCTGGGGAGGGTAGCTCAGTCAGTGATGTTTGCCTTCCAAGCGTGAGGACCCGGGTTTAAGGTCCAGCTGCTGTGGTCCACACTTGTATCCTCAGCATCAGAGACTCCAAAACAGGCAGGTCCCTGGGCCTCCCTGGCCAGCCAGCCCACAGAAGTCAGCGATCTCGAGGCCAATGAGCGATGGCTTCTGAGCAAGGACACCGGAGGCTGGTCACACCCCCTCAATCATCCCTTACTCTGCGGTAGGGCATGAGTAGCTTCCCCATCATGGCACCACAGCCCCTCGGCGTCTCTCTGTGCCTATTTATCCTTCTGGGTCAAGATTGTTTCCTTTTCCACTTGGTCTACTTCCATCGCTTCAGTCACCTGCATTCTTGCAAAGATGCGTGACCTCACTGTGACCTCTCTTTCTCCATTCTAGCACCCTGTTTCTGTCAGTAACTCATCTCTCTCTCCTCTCCTTGGCTTTGGGAGGATCTGCCAGGTCAGAAGTCCCTGTGAAACTTCCCTGAAGCACCTTGCCTGTGGGAGCAGAGAATAAACATTATTTTTTTTATTTCAAATGATAAAATAGGAGAAGCACAATTCCCTGGTCCACCTCCTTGGGCTTAAACTAGCTTCGTCCTTCTGTCTAGTGATGGAGAGGTGGAGAAAGTCGCAATGCACCAGGAGAAATCAGTTCCACAGTTTGAACGCTGGGGCGATGGGCCAGAAAGGTACTGGTAGTGAGAGCTTCGTTGCATAAATAGATCCTTTTAATACATAGCACATCTGACAGGAGTCCATCCTGTATGTGAACTGTTCTAATTCACTGACCAGATTCTGAGGGGGGGGGGGCAGTCCTGCTTTCAAAAAGTTCTTCATTTGTGTCTGCTGAGTTCCTGTGGTCTCAGGATGAGCCTTGCTGGTATTATGCCAACTCTAACTCTCTCTCTCTCTCTCTCTCTCTCTCTCTCTCTCTCTCTCTCTCTCTCTCTCCAGTGTTTTCTTAAACAAAGAATTCTACTTGTTTGGTTCTGAGGTTCAGATAGAGGAGCTGGGTTCTATGTACACATCACATAAGGTGGCAGAGACTCCTACAACCATCCAGCCTCCTTTCATGCTGAGAGAGAGAGAGAGAAGGGGGGAGAGGGAGAGGGGAGAGCAGATAGGCCCCTCAACATCACCCCTAGAGGGTGTCCTGTTTGATCATCATCCTAAAGGTTCTCACCTTTCTTACACACTCTAGCCTCGAACTGTCCATTCAGTCTGCCAATGATCATGTCCTCTGTTACTGATGTCAGACTGCACTCAACAAAACACGGAGGCTCGAGAGAGGGAGGCCTTCCCTGTGTCACCACTTGGCATTGCCTACTGGTTACTCGGTGTGGAACTGTCCCCGTCCCTCATTCAGATCTGCCATGCGTACAAAGGAATCTTTGTATGACTAAGCTGTCAATCAGTGGGACAGAGAGGAGAAATGACCCTGTCATGGTCAAGCACATTATTAAATGAGATCTTGGTCAATTTCTGGTCTGTTTTTGAAAAATCTGCCTTCTTAAGCTTGAATTTTTTTTTCTCCAGTTAAAACCTTCGTTCCACCTCCTTTGCCATTTTTAAAATGGTCAGTGCTTTCATGGATATTTTTTTGGCAAGGCAACGTCAGAAGCGTATAGTAGCAAGAGCCCAGTGTCTAACGTGAGACTGCCTATGAGTTGCTTGCATGCAGTTTCATTTAAACAATTTTTACTGAAGGCTTTGAGAATGGCCAAGGTAACCATTTTTTAAAGTAATAGTTTCCTTTTTTTTTTAGCTTTTAACATAAGAGAAAATTCCTAAAAATGTAAGGGTTTCTCTCTGAATTTGCCCACATACTGTTAAAGTATAAAGAATTCAGGAGCTGGTCTCCCTGATAGCTGTGGAGCATATACCACTGACCAGTGATGAGACTTATCTTTCTATATTAGAGGCAAAATTAGCCCTTGGTGTCAGACAGCCTGTGTGGGAGTCTTCTCTGAAGCAGGCTGCTCACCCTAAGAACCTAACTGCTCATGTTCCGCACAGTCATGATGTCCACTCTTAATCTCTTTTTCCCATCCTTTTTTAAAAATTGGTTATTTTATCTATTTACATTTCAAAAGTTATCCCCCTTCCCGGTTTCCCCTCCTCAACCTCCTATCCCATTCCCCCTCCCCTTGCTTCTATGAGGGTGCTACCCACCCACCCACTTCCACCTCCCCGCCCTGGCATTCCCCTACACAAGGGCATCAAGTCTCCACAGGACCAAGGGTCTCTCCACCCACTGATGACCGACAAGGCCATCCTCTGCTACATATGCAGCAGGAGCCATGGGTCCCTCCATGTGTACTCTTTTGTTGGTGGTTTTTGTTGGTCCCTGGGAGCTCTGAGGGGTCTGGTTGGTTGATATTGTTGTTCTTCCTATGGGGTTGCAAACCCCTTCAGCTCCCTCAGTCTTTCCCCTTACTCTTCCATTGGGGTCCCCGTGCTCAGTCAGGTGGTTGGCTGTGAGCATCGCATCTGTATATGGCAGACTCTGGCAGAGCCTCTCAGGGGACAGCTATACCAGGCTCCCGTCAGCAAGCGCTTCTTGGCGTCAGCAATAGTGTCTGGGTTTGGTGACTGTATACGGGATGCATTCCTAGGTGGGGCAGTCTCTGGATGACTTTTCCTTCAGTCTCTCTGCTCTACTCTTTGTCCCTGCATTTCCTTTAGACAGGAGCAATTCTGGGTTGATATTTTTGAGATGGGATATTCCTAGTCTTCATACAAATCCACTCTGCAGAAAGCTTACCAAGCAGAAAGCCAGCGGCTCTGTTAGCCAGAAGTCACGATTCCTGGTGTGCTCCCGTCCCCTTGAGTGAGGTGATAAAGGTAGTTGTAACTCAGACCCCATCTATTTGGAGGGGAGTGATTGATGCTCATTAGAGAGCCAGCCCTATTTCTGAGGAGCCATTATTCCATCATTCATTCATTCACTCATTCATTCATTCTAACATTGAGGACAAGATGTAGTGATGCCTGCCAGGGTGGGACTCGGGAAAAGCAAAGTTTGTGAGTTGATTGTTGGGACAGATACTTCCATTCCATGTTCAGTGGAAGCCTCAACCGATTAGAAAACTAGAGAAAAAAACTGTAACTACAAAGCTTGTGGGTTGGATAAAATGTGTGCTCTGACTGAACTCAGAGAAAGAAAGGAGACTGGTGAGGAGAAATACCTTTGTGAGAAAGAGTCTTGGCCAAGAGAAGAAGAGAATGAAATCCTAGGAAGTGAAATCTGCGATTGCAGAGAACCACAGTTGTGAGTTTCATTTTTCTCCTTAGACATACAGAGCAGAGAGAATTCTACTGGCCCCTGTGGTAGGTACATTTTTCGGTAAGTGTATCAGAAAGCCATTGCCAGAGTTAAAACTGAAACGTCCTGACCTGCCCCATTTTACGTAGAACGTTCTGGCAACAGAGCCAGGCATGAGAGTGCACACCCGTCGTTCCAGCACTCCAGGGTCTAGGACAAAAGAATCATAAGTTCAAAGCCAGCCTGGGATATATACTGAGGATCTGTCTAAAACTAAAGAGTATTCTAAGAGGCTGGGGTAAAAAGAAGCAGGAAGGACATCTCTCTATCCTAGTGGACAGTATGTCTGAGCAGAGGGAATCGTGGAAGAGAAAGCGTTTCACCAGTCCATGAGTGAGACTTGGTGAAGGGTGGAGGGTTTCTTTCGACCAGATTCAAACAGTGGTAAGGGGTGGGATTAAAAAAAGGGGGTGGTAAGCTTGATCTTCAAGCCAAAACTCAACAGAAAAGGGTTCCACGGAGCACAGCTCCCTCCTCAAGCCTCGGTGTGATTGCAAGAACTCCTTTTGCTGAGCAAGTGTTCCTAAGAATGAATTTGCCACACTCCTCTTGCTTTGCAGCCAGAGTCGCACATGATGCCAACTCATTAAACAATTCATCGAAGGCGAGAGAGACAGACCTTCATTATGCAACCCAGTCACCCGGCTTCAGGCTGCCTCTGCCAGCTCCTGGCAAACAGAATCACTCGGATCAAGTGAACAATTTTCAATGCTTAATATTAAAATGTGGTTTTGAGAAACTCCTCGGAACCCTAAGCCATTGTTAAGATACACTCCCTTTGACAGGTGCACTGGCACTTTTTTTTTATGAGGCTTTTCAACGTGTTATTTTATCGGGTGCATGAGATTTAGTCTATTCTGCGGAAGCAAACACACACACACACACAAAAAAGGGTCTCTCAGCACGAGTTACTTTGCTGTAAAGGTTATAGTAAACATGTCAATGCCTAATTAAGCAGAAAATTTTATCTGTATTGTGGGGGAGGAGTGTGCTGTCTCTGACTTTTCTTCTGGGGAAAATCCATTTAGAAGGACAAAGTAGATTGTGAGGTTGAACGGGTCCAGGAAGCACGGCATCCAAATGTCGGCAGAAACGGGAGAAATGGGAAGAAGTAATACTTCTTATCCCTTACTGGAAAATGGCAGCACTGGCTAGCAAAGGCTGAAAGACTGTGTATGTGCGTGCGAGTGTGTACGTGCGAGTGTGTGCATGCATGTGTGCGCACTTGCACCCGTGTATGTGTGTGTGTGTGCACGTGTACACGCACGCACACACATTTTCTCTCCATGATCACACTTACCCATAAGCATTGTAACAATATGTTACAGACTGGAATAGTCATGGATACTGCTGTTGATGTGGTATTTGTCTCAGAGTCATAATACCCATCTGCTTTTCCAAAGTTACTGTAGTTATTTTATAAAGTTTGCCTGGTTTCACTTGCAAAAGTGATATATGATTTCACCAAGAATGGTGGCTCGTGCCTATAATTCCAGCCATGAGGAAGGGCAGTTGTGAGAGTTCCCAGCCAGCCTGGGTCTATGCAGAGACACTCAAAAGAAACAACAATGGCAAACTGACCATACTTGATGGCTAAAATGTATCTGATTTTTGAAGTACCTATTATATCTTAGGAAACCTTTCTTTCTTTATAATTAATAACTTTCTCCCTGAGTGTAGCAGTCTAACACCTCTTTAAAATACTAAATTAGTCCTGGGGGACAGGGAAGGGAAAATGAATGGCAGGGACAGCCTGATGCAAGCACTTGGTTGTTTCAAAATGCAGTTTTCTTGCGAGAAGTGGCCACTTATTAATGGTTGCTTGGCTGGATGGAGTAGTTTTCCTTTCTTCCAATCAATTCATGGCACTAGAGACCAGCAACACCAATTTAATGAAAAATCCGCTTGTCAGCTTGCTGGGGAAGCAAAAAAACACCACACCAATAACAATAAAATAACAAACACAACCATAAAACTTGTGGCCAGACTGAACTTTTACATTTTATCTTGTTTTATGGACTCCCAACTCAAACTCATGGGCTCTTGGCTTCTGCATTCCCACAATCCTCTCTGAGGAGGTAATATCTGCTTAGCCATCGACCAAATTTCACTGCTGCCCTGGGAAGCTTTTCTTATTCATTAGGTTGGCGGGGGGGGGGGGTGGGGGGGGGGGGGGGGGGTTTGTCCTGCACAAGACAATGGATTCTTTAACAAACAGAAGGGGGAGTGTGGAGGGATCCTTCATGCTCTGCAATTTTCTTCCTTCTGAAGCCCCATTTTCCTGATCTATTAAAAAAAATAAGCAACAGGGCTCGCTGTGTGTGGATATGAGATAAGTGTGAAAGATTGTGCTTGTGGACTGGAAGGTTGGTTGGTTCAGTGGTCACCGCTTAAGTGTGAGGATCAGAATTTAGATAACAAGCACCTACATGCACACCAGGTGCTCGCTCCATGTCCCCCTCCGCTTCCCCCTCCCCTCCTTCCCTCCTTCTCTCTCTCTCTCTCTCTCTCTCTCTCTCTCTCTCTCTGCTGGCCTTGTGTGAGATACCTCCATTTCAAACTTTAGGACTTGGCACATGGGAAGAACAGAACCTGATCTCAAATTTCTCTCTCCCCTTGCCATCGAGAGAGAGAGAGAGAGAGAGAGAGAGAGAGAGAGAGAGAGAGAGAGAGAGAGAGATGTTTATGAGGAAATATTGCATTAAGATCATGCTAGCCTTGCAGATTTGAAGATGGGTCTCCTTTGCATGGGGACATCTTTGCTTATATCTTAGCCATGTGACTCTAAAAGGCCAGGTGGAGAAAATGAACCCATGGGCAGAAATAGCTACATTCCCCATCGGCACTGATGGGGATTTGCCCATTAATTCTCTTTTGCTCCCGCACTCTCTCTCGTGCCTGCATTTTCCCTGTGCAATTACTGGCCCTCGGTCCTTTCAGGGAAGGGAAAGCATGCATTCCCCAATAGCATTTTGCATCCACAAATCAACTCTATAATTGGCATCTCATGACGGGTACCCACAAATCACGGTGCATTTGAAATTACAGGAACAAGATCGAGAGACCATTTTCAGCCGTGTCTGGAAAGGTCTTCATAAACCCGTGAGAGAATAATAGACTGGCCCCCAAACCTCCCATTCTAACACCACTCACCATTATTTTAAAATCATCGTATTTGCTGAGCTTACATAATTTTTCAGCCATTGGTGGGAGATGGTATTTGCATACTCCATCCTCTCTCTCCTGGTAACTCTCTATAAATAAAAATGTTACAACAGAAAGACACAGGCTATCAAGGATATAACGGCTATGCATCCAGGTTGCTACTTAGATGAATTGAAGCCAATATTCCCAAATGTCTTGGGGCAGTTTGTCTTGGAGGTGCTAAGGACCAGGTCCTAACTTTCTTACGAGCCAACACTCTCCTGTACTATGACATTAATAGGATTTGCATTTCGGTCTAGATTTCCAGAGAACCTTACACACAAATTTAACCACTGCCCCACTGCAGGAATATTGGAGTGATATTTGGCCCTACATTGTTAACCTGTGCTCATTATCATTCACAGAGAACTACGCCCTTGGCAAGATAACAGGGAACAGGCAACAGATGGCACAGAGGACAACATGTGGGGTCTTGGGGTGCACTCAGTTGGCATAGTGCTTGCCTAACATGCATGGAGGCTGGATTCTATTCCCAGCATCACATAAACTACACGTGATGCTACAAACTTGTATGCTCAGCACAGAGGAAGTAGAGGCGGGCGGATGAAAAGTTCATGTCCTGCTAACATAGCAAATTTGAGGCCAGCCTGGGCTACACGAGACCCTGTCCCAAAATAAAACTCCAGCGTGTGTTGTTTCCCCTGTTTCTGTTGAAGTTTGTAAAAGTATAGATTGCATTGCTATTCAGTTCAGGCTGGGTAAGCCGGGACGTGGAGATGGACTCTGCCGACTGTAGCTACATTTAGTTCATCTCTCTCTATCTCCTGCAGGGTATGCCCAGGAGGAAGAACTGAAAGAAGAGGAGGAAATAAAGGAAGAGGAGGAGGAAGAGGAAGACGGTGGCTCTGTGGCTCAACACCAGGGCAGCAACGACACCGGGACCGATGAGGAACTAGAAACGGGCCCAGAGCAGAAAGGCTACTTCAGCTGCCAGAACTCACCAGGGAGCCATCTGTCCAATCAGGACGCAGAAAACGAGTCTCTCCTGAGCGATGCCAGCGACCAGGTGTCAGACATCAAAAGCGTCTGCAGCCGAGATGCCTCGGACCAGAGAGCAAACACTCACCCCAAGCTTCCAAGTGAACCCCATAACTGCATGGATAAAATGACAGCCGTCTATGCCAATATCCTGTCAGATTCCTACTGGTCGGGCCTGGGCCTCGGCTTCAAGTTATCCAACAGCGAGAGACGGAATTGCGACACGCGCAACAGCGGCGGCAAGAATGATTTCGATTGGCACCAAGACGCCCTATCCAAAAGCCTGCAGCAGAACTTGCCTTCCCGCTCGATCTCTAAGCCCAGCCTATTCAGCTCCGTGCAGCTCTACCGGCAGAGCAGCAAGATGTGCGGCTCGGTGTTCACCGGGGCCAGCAGGTTCCGCTGCAGGCAGTGCAGCGCCGCCTATGACACTCTCGTGGAGCTGACCGTGCACATGAACGAGACAGGCCACTATCAAGATGACAACCGCAAAAAGGATAAGCTCAGACCCACGAGCTACTCGAAGCCCCGGAAAAGGGCCTTCCAAGACATGGACAAAGAAGATGCTCAGAAGGTTCTGAAATGTATGTTTTGCGGCGACTCCTTCGATTCCCTGCAGGATCTGAGCGTCCACATGATAAAGACAAAACATTACCAAAAAGTGCCTTTGAAGGAGCCGGTACCAACCATCTCCTCCAAGATGGTTCCACAAGCCAAGAAGCGCGTCTTCGATGTCAACAGACCCTGCTCCCCCGACTCCACCACAGGGTCACTTACAGATTCATTTTCTACCCAGAAGAGTGCCAACCTGCAGCTACCCTCCAACAGCCGCTACGGCTACCAGAATGGCGCCAGCTACACCTGGCAGTTCGAGGCCTGCAAGTCCCAGATCTTAAAGTGTATGGAGTGTGGCAGTTCCCATGATACTCTGCAGCAACTCACCACCCACATGATGGTCACGGGCCACTTCCTCAAAGTCACTAGCTCTGCCTCCAAGAAAGGAAAGCAACTTGTGTTGGACCCCCTGGCTGTGGAGAAAATGCAGTCACTGTCGGAGACCCCAAACAGTGAGTCTCTGGCCCCTAAGCCATCAAGTAACTCCCCCTCCAAGTGCACAGCCTCTACCACCGAGTTAAAGAAAGAGAGCAAGAAGGAGAAGGGAGAGGTCAACGAAGATGAACAAGGAGTGAAAAACGAGGAATATGAAGATACTCTACAGAAACCTCTCGACCCTACCATGAAATACCAGTATCTAAGAGAGGAGGACTTGGAAGACGGCGCAAAGGGCGGTGGGGACATTTTAAAGTCACTGGAAAACACTGTAACCACAGCCATCAACAAGGCCCAAAATGGCGCTCCCAGCTGGAGTGCATACCCAAGTATCCATGCAGCCTACCAGCTGTCAGAGGGCACCAAGCCACCCATGACCATGGGCTCTCAGATACTGCAGATCCGACCCAACCTCGCCAACAAGCTCAGGCCCATTGCACCCAAATGGAAAGGCATGCCGCTCGGTCCCATACCCTCAAGCCTAGCCCTGTACACTCAAGTCAAGAAGGAGACAGAAGACAAAGATGAAGTCGTGAAGCAGTGTGGGAAGGAAAGTCCCCATGAGGAGGCAACATCTTTCAGCCAGCCTGAGGGCGAGTCTTTCTCCAAAATCGAACCACCTTCAGAATCCAGAAAGGCTGAGCCCTGTCCCCTGAAGGAAGAAGAGAAGCTGCTGAAAGAGAAACCAGAGCCATTAGAACCAGTGTCTTCTCTGACCAATGGCTGTGCACCGGCTAACCACACCCCCGCTCTGCCTTCCGTCAACCCACTCAGTGCCCTGCAGTCCGTCCTGAACAACCACCTGGGCAAAGCCACCGAGCCCTTGCGCTCCCCTTCTTGCTCCAGCCCCAACTCAAGCACAATTCCCATGTTCCATAAGTCCAGTCTCAACGTGGTGGACAAGCCGGTCATAAGTCCCACCTCCACCAGGCCGGCGGCCAGTGTGTCCCGACACTACCTGTTTGAGAACACGGACCAGCCCATTGACCTGACCAAGTCCAAAAGCAAGAGAGCCGAGTCCTCGCAAGCACAATCCTGCACGTCCCCACCTCAGAAGCATGCTCTGTGTGACATTGCCGATATGGTCAAAGTCCTCCCCAAAGCCACCACCCCAAAACCAGCTGCTTCCTCGAGGGTCCCTCCGATGAAGCTAGAGATCGATGTCAGACGCTTTGAGGATGTTTCAAGCGAAGTCTCCACTTTGCACAAAAGGAAAGGCCGGCAGTCCAACTGGAACCCCCAGCATCTTCTCATCCTGCAAGCTCAATTTGCCTCGAGCCTCTTCCAGACCTCAGAGGGCAAATACCTGCTTTCTGACCTGGGCCCGCAAGAGCGGATGCAAATCTCAAAGTTCACGGGACTTTCCATGACCACAATCAGTCACTGGCTGGCTAACGTCAAGTACCAGCTTAGGAAAACAGGTGGGACAAAATTCCTGAAAAACATGGACAAAGGGCACCCCATCTTTTACTGCAGTGACTGTGCGTCCCAGTTCAGAACCCCCTCTACCTACATCAGCCACTTAGAGTCTCACCTGGGCTTCCAAATGAAGGACATGACCCGAATGGCAACTGACCAGCAAAGCAAGGTGGAACAGGAGATCTCCCGGGTGTCATCGGCTCAGAGATCTCCAGAAACAATAGCTGGCGAAGAGGACACAGACTCTAAATTCAAGTGTAAGTTATGTAGTCGGACATTTGTGAGCAAACACGCAGTAAAACTCCACCTAAGCAAAACGCACAGCAAGTCACCCGAACACCATTCTCAGTTTGTCACAGACGTGGATGAAGAATAGTTCTACAGGTATGGGGTTGGCTCCCAGGTGACGGTGACCATGGCCTTGTGAGGAGCGTGTTTAAAAAGAGATGGGTCTGCTTAGAAGCAGAGGATGTCTCCCGAGGCCTCGCAAAACAGTAGTTTGCTGCCATAGACTTACTTTTACAAAAAACAGGACACAATGAGTGGGTCCTAGCCATCCTCCTGTCCCCCCCCCACACACACACACATCCTCCAGTTTAGCGCGGAAGCAGGATACAATGTATCTAAGAGAAATGAAGCTCATGGTTGCTCATAGAGCTCCAGGACACATGATTCCCTTAGCAACCTAAGGCCCAATCTCCAAGGTCCAGCTTCCCCTCATTTTAATTAACAAGGACTAGATTCCATTTTGCTATCTGCCTTCCCACAACAATGCTTAATACTTACTGAGTGGGGAAGAGGGTGGCACAACAATGAAGACGGTGGGGGGAGGGGGACCTCCTAGGGGTCGTTATATACAGAGATAGCTTAATCAGTTCACGAATGGCTTAATGTTATCTTTATTATCAGCCCTTGCAATGACTACATTTGGTAGCCGACTTTTATCAACGGCTACCTCTGCGCCCCTTCCCTGTTTCCTTCCTACATTCATTTCCCTACAGAAGAGCAGGAACCCTTAAGAGGGACCATCAGGATGTGCTCCTCTGTGGAGCAGGGAGATAAAAATGCCTTTCGATTTTCTTTAGGATAAACTCGGGATCAGAGTTCACCTTTAACAAAGACAGATGCAAAACATCCCTGCGAGTTTATTTCGCATATAGAGATGGATAGTCGAAGCCTGTATATGGCCAAGTGAGTAGGGTCTGTCCAACAGCTTCAAGATATTTTGTTAAATTGGGCTGGAGGTGCACTTTGGTAGTAGAGTACTTGCCCAGCATACATAAGGTCTTGGGTTCAAGCCCCAGAACCAAAATGAGAAAAGAAAGGAATTTGTACCATGTGTCATAGAAGTCCATGCCTTGCTTTGTTATCATTCTCAAGTTACTTATGTCAGTCACCTCCAGGAGAAAGGACAGAGACCAAAGGCAAATACTTTATAGCAAATTAGTCACATAGGCTGCTTCCAAATATTGAGCTTAAGCAAGGCTGGATGTTAACAAACCTCCTTCATAGGATTCCTCTGCTCCCTCTTTTCTCCCCTCCAGCATGGCACACCCACACACTAGGGACCCCAACACACGCTAGGGACCCCAACACACGCTCAGATTGATCTCTGCCTGAGGCTCTGCCCCAACACAAGGACCCGACAGGAACTAAGGTTCTGTGCTTTACAGCCCAGCATATGCCCCCCACCCCAGCATTACAGAATTGCTCTTAATTAATTCACGACAAGTTATGGAAAGCTTATCCTATGAGCCCTCACCACCCCTCTTCGCAAAGCTTTTACATTTTTACACAGAAGGCTTTCGGGTCAAGCTGTACAGGAACAGATGCTAGAGGAGTTCCAGGTAGAGAAAGGTCCTGTATGGCGCGCTCAGAGCACTCCCCACGGAGCTGGAGAGCTTCCGAGTGGGAAGATGGGCCAAAAAGAAAGGGAAATGTGTGCTTGACTCGAGACTCTTCCCTCCAGGTGGGAATCCATGCTTCTGATTTGGGTGGGTCCCTGTGAGGGCTACCCCTATTGTTTGCATGCCTTTATCATGATTATTAAATGTTCCGGGCAGATTCATCTCCGGGTGTCCAAGCATGACTGTACATCTTACCTTATTGAATGGAAAGCTATTTTGCATCTGTTGAGCCCAACATGAGGCTCTGGGTTCTGCCACATGCTATTTATTTACCATATCACATTTTAAATTTTTATGTAATTAGTCATTATGCTCTTCTGGTCCTTATTCAAAAAAACAAAAAAAAAGGTGGACATGCATAAAGAACCTAGAGACAAGAAGTATGTTTTAAATCTAATAATTGTGGGTCCAAACCACGGCGAAGAGAACAAATAGGTGATGTTTATTTTGTGCTATAATAAAGACCAATTTTCCACCTGTTAGGTTTGCAATCATTTTTTAACTGCGATGTAACTAGGGAGCAGGGAGCAGAAGGAAGGTCTCATTCCGAGTCAGACTCTGAAGCGTACCCTGTCTGTCCTAGAGAAGCAAAAGGCGACCAGTAATTTGGGGGATGTACACAGAGGCTGCCTGTAAATCCGGGAGACACGAGGGTAAGATTGCTAATTTGGCTTCTGTCCACATTTGTACAGAATAAACACTTCTAATTTATGACAGTGCTATCATTATATAGAATACAAAAACTCTATCTTCTTCATGCAACCACGGCCATGCTGGGGTATCTGACAGAGTTGCAGAAAAATATTTGAAGTCATTCCATCTGATGGGGGTGCGTCATGTATACAGAAGAGAGGATGTGTGGGTGACTGTGTGCTTGTGTTTAGATGGAAATGATTCCGATCTGCTTGAATGTGCTTCCCCCACCCCCGTGGGTGACAAGGTGGTGTCTTGAAGTTTGACTCACCTAAGAAAGAGCACCTCCCACTTCTAGTACTTGATTAGAGCCGTGTGTATACACCCTGCCCACTCTTCAGAGTTTATGCATAGGATAGCTTGGTTTCATTGTTTTTTAATTTTATAAACTTTATTATAAATATTTTTTTAATGATAGTTTTAAATGGTTACCAGATTCTGTCATCACCTGGAATTCTGATCTTAGCTGATCTGGTGGAGGGTACACTGTTTGAAAAACGTGACATGGCGTTTTATAAAATGCATTAAGATACAGTGGGATATTTAAGAGTTCACCATATCTACGCATTTCTAAATGGCACGAATTTCGACTTGAATTTTCTTTCCTTTCCTGTGCCTACCTCTAATCCTGGGAATACCGTGTCAGAGAGCGAAGTCAAATTTTCATTTAAGATTCTTTGGAAAGTATCAAATGGGCACACCCTCTTGTAGGACATAAAGTAATCTAAAACAATTTCCCCATGTATTTGTATATACCTTTAAAAGTCTCTTGCTCTTGACTGGAAATTAAACAGCGAGTAAATCATTGAGTCTCGAATGCATAAGGACTTCAAATTATAGTCATTACCACGTAATATGGTGTACGCGTTCAACGGCACACCTAACCTTGAGACTGTTGGCAGAAATGTATTCTAGTCCAACAAGCTGCCTGCCACTTCTGTTATGGATGGCTTGATGAAAATGTATGGGGAGCCCGGGGGGGGGAGGCGGGGGTTGAAACGCACGGAAGGCTGCCAGATAAGATAAAGGATGGACGTCTAATCCAGTTGAACTTGTCCTTCACCGAACCAGTCTTTATATAGCCATGTCCCAAATATCATGATGTGGACCTTAGCTTTATTTAAAAAAAAAAAATCCACTGTTCACATGAGATTCGTTTTCAACCTGGAAAGCCATAATTCTATCTATATTAATCATGTAGATTACATGCCAATCTAGGAGGCACTGAACAAGTTGGAGTCATGAAGGCCCATGAGGGGTACCCACTGTTTTGCTGTCCATTAAAGAAATGCCCTTCTTTCCGTTTCTGCCTCCCCCTCCCTCTGGCCCTTCCACCCCTGGGCTAACATAGGTTGTTTTACTATGCACCAACATCTCTTTAGCAATAGGGCAGAGTCAGCAGGAACGCCGATTGTAACAGTAAACTGTGAGGATTTGTAGCAGTTGCTTCTCCCCAGGCATCAGGCCATACTAGCCTCACAAACAGCCCAGTAAAGTACGGGTGGATTCAAAGAAATAATGACAGTCACAGTGCTGCACTTCCCAAGGTCCCCGCATCTCCGACCTTCACTTATGCATTAGCTCACGTCTAGACCATGGTCCCACGGCAAACGTGGCACTGATACCGGGAAATAAACTGAACTAACGGCCAGAACGAAAGTCGACCATGAAGGCCAGTGGTACACACACACACACACACACACACACACACGCATACACACCACTCAGGGACAGTTTGTTGAATGGAATGCATAGTGGGGACCCTTCCCTGTCTCAGGGAAACAAAGATGGCGGGCACTCGTTCTGAGGAGCATTTGGTTACACAGGTCATCCTCCCTGGCTTCCAACTTCATCCCGTCCCACCATGTTCTGAACCCCACTTCCATATTGTAAAATGGGGACATCATAGCCTGCTCACAGGAAGGGTTTGAGAATTACATAAGTGTATGTGGCTACTTTGCATAAAGCCTGGTGTGCCGGAAGCCTGTTGTGGTAGTTTTCCAACCCAATTACCCGGGAAAAGAAATCTCAACTCAATCAACATCAATACAAACTATACGCCTAGATTGGGAGGATCCCCCACTACACTACTCAATTCCCATCTATGTCATCCCGTATAACTTGCGGCTTCTCCAGGCCACGAGCTTCTTCCCATCCTCTCTGCCAATCCTCTGTAGCTCCTCCCCCTTCCCCCCAATCCTTTTCTCCTCCCCCAAACTCTCAGCTCCTCCCATTTCCTCCTGCCCAGTCATTGGCTCAAACCTTTATTTGAAAAGTTAAGGTGGGGAGAAGGTTCACAAGGCACCTGTATATACCATTAACTCCTCATCTGCAGCCCCTCCCTGGAGTGGAATTAGCATCAAAATACAAGCCCAGGGCTATCCACAACAGAAGCCTAGGAGAGTAAGTCCTGGAGCTGGAGCCATCTCTCAGCCCTGCCTTTGCCCTGAAGCACCACGAAGAATCTTAGAATCTGCAGTCTTCCCAACTGACTAATTCACATCCAGATAGTCGTGCAGCTTGCAAACCTTACCCTTTGTGGTAGCTGTGGCAAGACTATCACTAATTGGCTTCTTCCTATGAGTCGGGAATGGCTATACTTGGTATCCTCAGGAATAAGGAAGGTAAGCCTTAACAAAAAGGATTCCATCATCCTTCCATTAACACCAAGTCAGCAAGGTAGGAGACCTAATCTTAAGCATCATGGGTCTATATAATCCTCATCCAGTTATCTTCTGCCCTTGATATCCTCCTCCTTCTCACCTGAGTTGAGGGTCCACTGTATGACCAACTATACAGAGAAAAGACTGGAACATGTGGGTAAGAGGTATTCCAAGAACAAGGGTCCCGGAGGGGGGCGGGGCTTATAGGAAACCAACTGTAAATGAGTCACAATTCCACATGGCCTAGTGACAGAAATGCTTTATGAGAAGCCATGTCCTTGTGCAATTTCGATGTTGCATGAACATCAGAGTAAGCAAAGGCAGCCATGACATCACTCATGATGTCACTCACGACATCACTGAGTGCTGGATGTCAGAGAACTCCCATAATGCCTAGCGTCAGATGTTAACCAAAAGATTATCACACAGAAATATGGGGACCTAAGATTACCTGAGGGTGAAGCTGAGTGCCTCTGTTCCTGTTAATTCCACATTTAGTCACGTGACATGCATCTGTGTAAAGTCTCAAACCAAGACATTGCCCAAAGCCACACGGACACAGGTATACATCACCCTGACTCTCAGGAATACATTTTGGGCAAACAAAATAAGACATGATCATGGGTGTTCAGGGTGGTACAGTCAAAGGTGGAGACAAAATGAGAAACATGATCATGTAGGATGCTCTGGCCCTTCCCAAGGGACAAGAACCAAATAGGGAAATTTTTGCAATTTTTTTTCCGTTTCTTCGGAGTGATCTGCCTTACCTCGCCGTGCACGTGCACGTCACACCGTTGCACTTCCCCCTCATTTGGACTCCTGAATGCTCCATCTTGACGTGTGTAATTCGCCGCTTTAATATAGATCAACATTGTTTTTAATTTACCCCAGTCAGCCATCACCATCATCCTTTCATTTAAGCAGACGTGATTTTTTTTTTGGTTTGGTTTTTTTTTTTTCCCTTTTGCTAAATTGAAACTCCATGAGCGACAGGGAGTGCACTGTTTTAATTAGCTCATATTTTTTATATGGATTTATGTCTTTAAAATACATTTGTGTAATTCTTCAGCTAAATTAAAAACGTCTTTCTGCAAAAGCAAGGAGGGGAAAATAAAGAGTAAATTGCGTCATTAGGTTACGAAGACTCAGGAAGAAGGGAGAAGGCAGCTGAGGAGCACAACGCACAGGTTTGCAGGGGCTGGCTCTCTGAGATCATTTTCAACTTGCCCTTCATTTAATGAAGTCTTTCTCTATAAAAGCATTTAAGAAAAGAAGAAAAAAGAAAAGCTTAGGGAGGGGATTTTTTTTCCCAGGGTCCCTCATAAGTAAACAGGCAGTTAGTTACCTACGATGAGTTCATTGGAAACCCAACCTGCCTCCAAACATAACAGAAAAATACAAGTTGCAATGATAAACCGTTTTTCCTCTGCAATCCTCTCTTTGTCTGTTTTTTTTTTAAACTATCAAGTTTAAAGCTTTCCACGACGCTTTTTTTTTCTCTACTTTATAGGAGACAAGTGACATTCCGTGGTAAATGCGAGAAAAAGCCATGCAGAACTGAGATCTCTCTAATGCATTGACACTAACTTGCCCTCTATTGTTGGAAATGAGCAGACGCCCCTGATTGTTCATCAAACAGCTCCTAATGCTGTTAAGGCATTCAGCTATAATTTCTCCTTGCATTTATAATTACTGTCATAGACTGCACACCTCGGTGAGCAGATTAAAGCTATAAACTATTTAGCCGCGGCTCTCCGACGAGGGACTTGATTTGTCTGGCAGGAGGTATTTGTTAGGGAGCTTGACATATCACATAAAAACGACTCCATTTGATGAAGAACAATGCGGTTTGAGCAGTGCGGGGATTTTAAATCAGTGGGGATGCCACGCCCTGCAGGAATCACGGGCAGTTTGTTAAATGATAGGTAGGCCGGAGGGGGGGTGGTATGGGGTACCCTTGGCTACCAAAAGAAGAGGATCAACTGTTCAGCTTTTCTCCACTCTTCTCCGGGAGATGGGGAGTTGGTAGAAAAATCAGTATGTTTCATGTTTCCCAGTGAACCCTTTGTAAATGTTATGGGAGGCTCACCTGGCAGAGGAGAGAGATGTTAGTACACCAAGGAACAGAAAACTCTACGGTTGAAGGGAGTATGCATACTCGGGAGGGTTCCCAGAGTATGTGGGAGATAGTGGGTGACCTTTCTTCCCTCCTAGAACATCGTGTGTGTGTGTGTGTGTGTGTGTGTGTGTGTGAGAGAGAGAGAGAGAGAGAGAAGCAGAGAGACAGAGATACACAGAGAGAGAGAACTTGTACATACATGATATTTTCAAGTGTGAAGTATGTTTCCATCAGACTGATTTCTTGGCTTTCACCTGTCAAAATAGCAAAGATAATTTCTAACTTGGTTATCTTATTAATGCAGGATCTTTTGGTGTGTGAGACTTGTTCACGTGCATGTGTTAGCTTGCATCGCTGGGAATCGAACTTGGGGCCTTGAGCACTCTAAATCAGAACTCTAAAGCTAAGATACACTAACTCTAAGATATGTCTAAGATACACATGTGTGCGTGCATGCGTGCTTGTGTTTGGGTGCGTGTGATATCCATTATATATAATGATACATTTTCACAAGAATATTTCATGTATGTGTAAAATGTACTTGGAACATACCCACCCTCTCTCCCCACTGCCTGATATAGCCATTCATCAACCCAGTTTTGTGCCTTCCGTGATAGGCTCTCACTGGGCAGCCCAGGCTGGTCTTGAACTCACGAGTACCCTGTTTCTGCCTCCCTCTCTGAGCCTGGATTTTGGATTCATTCGATAGACTTTTTCATGAACTTTGATTTGCTCTGGAATCACCCTCCACCCGCCCACATCTCACAGCTATCAATAAATACAAACTTATTTCGATAATGTCATTCAGGATCAAGACCCACAGGGTACCTGCAGATAGCCAGAATTGAGGGCTTGTATTCAAATATCCAGGATTGACCAATGCAAGCGCCCAAGAGCCAGGGGGTGGCACATGGAACCCATCAGGCTGAGCACAGCTGTGGCAAAGTAAAGCAAGAATCTCTAACACGAGAGCTAAGAAACCCTTGTCTCTGCGGGAAGACAAATGTTTTCGTCGCTCAGCTTTATTGGAGAGTTCCGGGTCGGTTGTAATTGTTTTGAACACTCTTTAGGCTAAACCTATAAACATATAAGAAACCAGATCCGACTCCCAAGTTACCAGTTTGCAGCTTTCCAATCCGGTGGCAAGCCAGATGGGGACAGAGGTCCTGGTCCCTAGGTTCTTTGTCCCCTCAATTCCTATGACACTAGGACCTCAGTTCTCACATCAACACACCACTCCCAGCTATGTGAGTTCATTATGCTGCCCTCGAGTAGAACAGAAAAGCAGTCTACACTATCTAAGGGTGCCCTCCCTCCAGGTTTGCGGAGGACTTGTCAGGAAGAGTTCCTGGAATTTGGAACAGTGACCCGAGTAATTCCTGACACACTGGGCTGAGGAGATCATCCAGGGTCCTTTGACGGTCTAGCTCTGTCTTACATATTTCACACCCTCCTGTCCCCCCCCCCGCCACGCGTCTCCCCAAAGGGCACCAGCTGCATTGTGGGTGCAGCTAGTAAAGTGGTTCCTGTGCGCTAATCCCAATGATATTTAATCAATGACGATGTCCCTAACACATTCAGACCGGTGATATTTATTCAGTCCGCACGGCCAATCCATAAAGCAGGAATCATTTCCCTTTCACAGATAGGAAACCCCAGGCTCAGAGAAGGGGGTCTCAGGAACCCAAGACCCCTATGCAGTAGATGGCAGAGCTGTAACGCCAAGCCAGACCCCAGGGAGAGAGCGCTATGCTCAGGGCTGTTCACACAGCACCAACCTCCTGAATTCATCCTGAGTTCAACATACACGGAACTGCCAGTGTCTCTAAGCACAGTGACTTTAAAGCATGTTGCATATTCACGGGCCGGGGTATTAGCTACGGATGGCTATGGGCTGGGGAAATGGCTCCGTGGGTAAAGCACTTGCCTTTAAGTCGCAGGACCTGAATCTGTTGTTGGTGGTTTTTACTTCATCAATTTAGTTATTTATCCGCTTTTCATCCCCATCACAGCCCCTCCCTCATCTCTCAGTTCCACCCTTAACAAGTTCCTACCCCCACTATCCCCTCCCCTTGTCCTCAGAGAAAGGGAAGCTCCGCTTGGGTACCACTCTGCCCTGGGACATCCAGAAGCAGCAGGACTATGCATATCCTTTCCCACTGAAGCCCAACCAGGCAGCCCAGTTAGAGCAAGGGGGTCCAATGGCAGGCAGCAGAGTCACAGCCAGTCCCCGCTCCAGTTGTTAGGGGACCCACATGAAGACCAAGATGCACATCTGCTACAGATGTGTAGGGGGCCTTGCTCCAGGCCCCCACACGCTCCGTGGCTGGTGCTTCAGACTCTGTGAGCCCTCGTGGGCCCAGATTAGTTGGATCTATAGGTCTTCTTGGGGTGTCCTCGACACCTCCGGCTTGCTCCGTTCTGTCCTCCACTCTTCCACAAGACTCCCTGAGCTCTGCCTGATGTTTGACCATGGATCTCTGCATCTGTTTCCATCCACGGCTGGATGAAGCCTCTCAGGAGACAGGGTGGGAGGGGATGAGGAGGGGAACGGAGAAGGTGATCAGGTGTGGGAGAGAAGAGGAGGGAGAGGGCTGGGAGAAAGAATGGAAATGGGGGAGGACTTCTCTGGATCTATGGGGATGACCCTAGCTGAGATTCCTACCAGTGTGGGATATGGCGACCGAAGTGGTCACCTCCTGTAGCCAGGTGGGACTTCCAGTGGGAGGGAGCAGGATATCAACCCACGAATAAAACCTTCAACCAAAAATTTGTCCTGCCTACAAGATGCGTAGGGCTAAAGATGAGAGAACAGCAAACCAATGACTGCCCCAACCTGAGACCCCTCCCATATGGGAAAGCCAATCCCCGACACTATTAAAGATACACTGCTATGCTTGGGGACATGAATTCAAATCCCTAGAACTGATGTAGGTCAGAGGCAGTAGCCTGTGTCTTTAATGCCTGTGTTCCTGTGATGGGAGGAAAGGCAGGGACAGGAGAAACTTTGGAGTCTATGGGCAGCTGCAGTGTATGTATCAAAAGACCAAGCAATAAAGGGATTCTGCCTTAGGCAGACGGGGGAGATATTCATCCAGCCTTCAAGACATGTGCACACAGCACCCCTGCATTGGCTTACACAGACATGTGCACACGTGCTCACACTCACACACATGCACACCCCAAAAAATAAACTGTATGCACTTCAATACTGATGTCAACATTATCACAACATACAACTTGTTAAAAATAAAATAAATATATAAAATACCGGTGACTATACCTCAGGTCATGCTTTTTACAAAGAATGAAGTGTTCTTGTATGCCCAAACACTAGCCAGAAAGCTGGGAGCCCAGAAATACTCAGTCCCCCTGCCAGCTCTATTGTTGAACCAACTGTAGCTCTAGTAAGCCACCCAATATCCTTTACTAACACACAAAGGCCCACGGATCAGCCACGCCCCCGGGCTATGCCATTGGCCCTCGGTGGTTGCTTCATGGGATATCCAGGTGAAGCTCCGCCCCCCCTTCACTCAGGCTCCGTAGTGAAGCACGCGTTGCCTGTGTGTCCTATGCCTTTTAAAAACCAAGGATGTGCCAGGCAGTGGTGGCGCACGCCTTTAATCCTAGCACTTGGGAGGCAGAGGCAGGCGAATTTCTGAGTTCGAGGCCAGCCTGGTCTACAGAGTGAGTTCCAGGACAGCCAGGGCTACAGAGAGAAACTCTGTCTTGAAAAAAAAAATTAAATTAAAAAATGAAAAATAATAAAAAATAAAAACCAAGGATGACACCCAGGAGGTAGGTGGTTGGGCCTGCCTTTAACCAGCAATCGAAAAAGCAAAAAAAAGCAAAACCAAGGATTACCAAAACAGGACAGGCCCCGGGTGCTGGTGCTTGTCAGATAGACTTAAATGTCACAGTGTAGTCTCACCACAGGCTTCACGGGGTCTCGGGGCTTCTCGAGTGTCACCCCACACACACACACCCAAACCTTTGTGAAATTTACTTGCCACTGAGCAGTATCAGGAGGTACGACTCTGAAGACATGATTAAGGTTCATGGCAATGTCGCAGGAGTGAACGAGTTATTCCAGGAGTGAGCCCACTACCACAGATGTGGGCTCTTGATGAGAAAAATGAGCGAGCCGGGCGGTGGTGGCGCACGCCTTTAATCCCAGCACTTGAGAGGCAGAGGCAGGCGGATTTCTGAGTTCGAGGCCAGCCTGGTCTACAGAGTGAGTTCCAGGTCAGCCAGGGCTACACAGAGAAACCCTGTCTCGAAAAACAAGCAAACAAACAAAGAGGGAATGAGGAGGGGGCTTGATGGGTAGAGTGCTCACTGAGCATGCTCAGATCCCGGGCTCCATCCCCAGCACCACGTAAACCAGCTGTGGTGACACTCACCTGTAATGTCAGCCGGGGAGAAACGGGGACAGGATACTAAGAAACTCAAGGTCGTCACTGGCTACATGGTGAGTTCAGGATCAGCCTGGGCTACTTGGCAATCTTGCCTTGAGATGAGAAAGGGAAGGAGACATGTCTGATTTCCCCTCTCTTCCAGTGCGTGATGCCACCTGGACACTTACAGCGGAGCCCGCACTATACAGGCGCTCACCAGATATATCCTCTCCATCTTGGATCTCCCCATGCCCATAGCCACAGGCACATAATTTACTCATGCACTAAGAGGGTTCCTCTGGGATGAGACCAGCCAAGCCAGCCCACGACAGACACTCAAGGCCAGAAGAAGCCTAACGTTGAAGGCACTAGCCAGCCTGGTGTATACGTGAGAACTGGGACCAACCTCAGGTCTTCATGATTGCATGGCAAGCACATAACCAACTTAATCCATCTTGCCAACCCCAGACATCGGCTTCTCATTTTACTGATTAGACGAAATAAAATAACGTAGTTTTGGTTTCAGGACCCACACCTTTCTACCTTTCTACAGGACATCTGGCAGGTCAGGTTGACAACAGGAGGAATCTCTTCCCAAATCACAGACATTTCTGTGGGCTTTCCCACGCAGAGGCCATTTCATTCTCCATCATGGCATTTATGAAGAGTCATTTCTATGTTAATAACGGGTTGCAATGTTAATCTTTTTTTTTTCAAATATGTTCAGCACCTGCCTTGTTATAATCTCTAAGCAGGATGCTGGGGACACAGGCCAGACAGGGTAACACCGTCACCTCACAGTGCTCCAGTCTAGCAGAGAGGCAGTTGACAGTCACACAATCACACATGAACAAAACACACTGGTGAGAAATGCTGCCAAGGAGAGATGCATGTGTCTCTAAGGGTCTCTAGAAAGGACTTTGACCTGGGAGCGGAGGCTGTGGAGACTCTGTCAGGGGGGATGTGAAGGACAGCTGGCTGTTAATTCCTGTACCAGGAAGTGTGATCCAGACCAAGGAGGATTCCTGTGCTGAGGGGGATTCATGATGCATCATGGAGGACAATAGAAGACTGAGAGAAAGCTGGGGATCAAGAGCGGAGATACAAAGTATCAGCCTGCATCGCCCCTCAGCAGCGCCATTCACTCATTTCAAGTCATCCTCAGCAGCGCCATTCACTCATTTCAAGTCATCCAGGTGTTGGGTATTTATGCATACTGCATAAAATGGCACTGAGGCAAGGCTCAGAGACACTGAAGTCCCCAGGGTCACACTCAATGGCAGGGGAAGATGGAGGACCAACTTCCACCAACTCTAAACATGCGTTGCTCCTACTACGTGACCCTTGTCACTTGCGCCTTCTCCACTTGACCCAATAATTGACTTTGTAAAGCTGTCAAGTGTACAGTGTGCGTCTCCTAGCGCCAAAGTCAGATGTTCACAAACACCTAGTAGATTAGAGATGGCCCCGTTGGTTAAATGCTTGTTGTTTGAGCATGAAAACCTAGATCCCCTGCGTCCACTGAATGAGCCTGGCATGGCAGCTTGCATCTGTAATCCCAGCACAGGAGAAGCAGAGACAAGAACTCACAGCCAGAGAGACTAGCCAAGTGGGCAAGCTCCAGGTTCAACAAAAGGACCGTCTCTAAAATCAAAGTGAAGAGTGATAGAGGAAATGCCCAGTATCAAATGCACACACACACACACACACTTCCCACATATATGTGAGCATACACATGAGCACTAAATTGCTCATACATACATATACACACATGTATATACATAGATACACACACACATACATACATATACACATGAGTGAATAAGTGGATAAATAAATAAAACCAAGTGAGGAATAAACAAATCCCAAGGTATTAACCAACACTGATATCCACTGAACATTTCATGTGTGCTAAGCCCAAACTAGACAGTTTCCAGAGTTGCTTTTGAATTCTTCCAACAGCTTTTGGAAATGGTGACTTGGGTGATCTTTTCCTTTGTTCAGTTATGAAAAATGAAGTCGGAAGAGTTCAGGGATCCCTCCTGAGGCCGTTCTTCTCGTACACATTACAACTGGGCTCAGACCCCTGCATCGGTGCTTGTCCCTCCAGCTTCCCACACTGACAACTGCTGCGTGGTGAGGCGGCAGGGTTGGCTCCAACCCCGAGGGCTGGGATCTTTGGATCTTTGGGGAAGGATATGAAGAATTTGAACTGGGGAAAATACCTCAAGCATGGGACATATATCTGGGTGCCTTTCTGCTGTAATCTTAGATCTTCCCCCAAATCTACGTTCTATGCAGAGTGTGAATTGAGTTTGTATAGCCCAGAGACTGAATTACTTAGATTCGTCGTGCCATGTGGAGTCATGAAGACTGGAGCCCAAGAACCAGAAGCGACTCTTTCTAAACAGGAAATGACGTTGTTGTTGTACTTGTGGGGTATTGGCATGGATCTGGGCGTGGTCATATGGAGGCCGGGATGAAGCCTGCGTACAGAATGCGTTTTACCAGGATTCCTGTTCCATTGCACGGGAAGCACACCGAGTCTAAAGTTTAGTTTCTCCAGGTCAAGCCTGTGCTGTGCCTCCTGTCCCGGGGGTGAGTTCTGAGCAGGGCTTCAAAAGCTACCTTCAGAATTAATATAATTAATGAAAAATGAACGGTAATTGCTCTTAAATATTTATCTCAGTATTCTGTTATTGCGATATAATATAAAAACACTCTGACCAAAAATGACCACTAAGGAAGAAAAGGGGTTATTTTGGCTTATGCTTCCGGGTCACGATTCATTATTGAAAGAAGTCAGAGCAGGAAACCAAGGCAAGAGTCTGCAGACAGGAAATCTGGAGGAGCACTGTTGGCTAGCTCACCCTCTTTTTCACATCCTGAGTTATTTTTAGCTCGGTCGTCTTTGGGTTTTGTTTTATTTAACGTGTGTGGGTATTTTGCGGGCATGTGTGTCCGTCAAAAGCACGTGCATGCAGTACCCACTGAGGCCACAAGAGGGCAGCAACTGCCCTGGAACGGGAGTTACAAATGGTTGTGAATCACCATGCGGGCGCCAGGAATCAAATCTGAGTCCCCTGGGAAAACAGCCAGTGCTCCTAACTGCTGGTCCATCCTCCAGCCCCTGTCCAGTTTTGGGGAGTTTGTTTTGTTTTGTTTTGTTTAATAAAGCCAAGAACCACCTGCCCAAAGAATGATGTCTTCTGGTTTCCATCGCCATGAGGAGACACCATGACCCCAGCAACTCTTATAAAGAAAAAAATTAATTGTGGCTGGTTACAGTTCAGAGGTTCAGTCTGTTATGATCATGGCGGGAAGCATGGCAGCACCCAGGCAGACACGGTGCTGGAGAGGTACCCGAGAGTCCTACATCCAGATAGACAGGCAGCAGGGATAAAGAGTAACAGTGAGCCTGGCTTCTGACCCTCGAAGACCACCCCACCCCCAACCCCTCCACCCCCTGATACACATCCTCCAACAAGGCCACCCCTCCAATAACGCCACTCCCCGAGAGTCTGTGGAGGCCATCTCAGTTCAAAGCACCGCAGATGGAATAGCCCAGAGTGGGCTGGACCCTCCTGTCAATTAATCACAGACACGCCCACCAACCGCCCAGATGTAGGTAATCTCTCGACAGAAGCTTCTCCGCTCAGATGACGCTGGGTGACATTGAGTTGACAGTCAAAGCCAAGAAGTACAGATGTTTAATTTAATCAATGTTCACATGGAATCGCCCAGCCTCTTTGCCATGGGGCTGTGGGGAGCGTTAAAAAGATAGTCGGTCTAACACCAGAATCGCAGTAGTTACCCAGATATTCTGAAGTGTTCTTGTCCTGAGTCTTTGAGGCCAAGAGAGACTTCAGATTCATTGTACCTCACTTCAAACCCCAGCAGCACCCCTCCTCTCTAAGCATCAGCTTCTTCATCCCTGATGTGAACTTAGCAATGCTAACCTTCCGACAGGGGTTCGAATCCCCGGAAAACTCAAAGCGTCCAGACTGCTGAAAGACCCCGGAGTAGATCATAGAAGCAGTAAGTGACCTCACTGTCTCTTCCTCACTCCTAAATTTGTACTCCAGATAAGATGAGACGGTCCAAGGGGATCCTTGACACTGGATCTGGTGCACAAGCAAATGCCAGAGAAACTTGTCTTTCCTCTTTATCCACCCAGCCCCCACACCTTCTCAAAAAGCACAAATCCCCTCTTGTTCTCTTCAGGTTTAAATCAAAGTCTAGAATAGATGCACCATTTTATGTGAATAAATAAAGATATCATGAAGGCAGGTTTGTTCAAAACAGTCCTTGGGGGTGGGGAGGAAGTTATGCCCCCGGCAAGGAGCAGGACAAAGTATCAAACCAACATCTCCTTCCATTGCTTCCATCTCTTTCCACCTCATTTCATCTCTCGCTCTGTGAGTAGCTACCTCGAAAAATTCTACTTGTATGACGCAAATCCACCCGTGGCTGGAACAGGCTCAGGAGAGAGCCGCACCGGACTTCTCCATTCAGATGCTGATGATGGTGCTGGTGCTGATGATGATGTGATGATCGTGATGATGATGGTGCTGAGCTGATAGTGATGGGAATCACGGTTGTACTGACATGACACATTTGTGGGGATGACGGTGATAGGCGATGTCGATATTGATGTAATTGGGGTTAGGGTTAGATGTTGATATTGATGTAATGTTAGTGATGAAGATGTTGATATTGATGTGATATTAGTAATGTGATAGTAATGGCGATGTTGCCGAGATCATGACGGTGATGATCATAGTGACATTGGTATGATGAGATGCTGCTGGTGGTGGTAGTGGTGATGATATTGATGGAGTGAGATGATAAGGACCATGTTGGCGACACTGGGATGATCACTAATCAGGGCAGAGGGTGAGAAAGAGGACACTGATGAGGTTCTGGTGCTATGATGCTCAGGGGACACTGATTAAGCATGGTGACACTCACAGAGAGCTACGCCTGCTACAGTATCCAGTCATCGTTGCCCCTGTTTCCGTCGACACTGAGACAGAAGACTCAGGCTCACCGATCCTTGTTTTGGGTTGATGGCTCTGTCAGCCACAGTAGGTACAGTCAGTTGCCTCTTCTCTTGGTGCTTTCTTTAGCATAAAGAATTGACACCCTTTTAAATGGTCTCGGAAGTCAACGACAAAGGGACTCTACCATCAGTCACAAATTTAACTTTGAAGAAACAAAAACTGTGGGAATAAGACACTGGGCACAGTGAAATCTACCCATAAAGGGCTCTGTGGAGATGCCATGGATTCCTGATTGTGTGTGTGTGTGTGTGTGCTGTGTGTGTGCTGTGTGTGTGTGTGTGTGGTGTGTCTGTATGGTATGTATGTGTGTGTATAGTGTGTGTGTGGTGTGTGTATATTGTGTATGTGCTGTGTGTATGGTGTGTGTGCTCTCTGTGTGTGTATGGTGTGTCTGTATGGTATGTGTGTGTTTAGTGTGTGTGTATGGTGTATGTGTATGATGTATGTATATGGTGTGTGTGCTGTGTGTGTGTGTGTATATGATGTATGTGCTCTGTGTGTGTATGGTGTGTATGTATGGTATCTGTGTGTGTATGGTGTATGTATATGGTGTATGTGTATGGTGTATATATATGGTGTGTGTGCTGTGTGTGTGTGTGTGGTGTGTCTGTATGGTGTGTGTGTGTGTGTATAATGTGTGTGTGGTGTGTGTATATGGTATGTGTGCTGTGTTCTGTGTGTATGTGTATGTGTGTATGGTGTGTATGTATGGTAGGTGTGTGTGTGTGGTGTTTGTGTGGTATGTGTATATTGTGTATGTGCTGTGTGTATGTGTGTATGGTGTGTGTGCTCTGTGTGTGTGTATGGTGTGTCTGTATGGTATGTGTGTGTATGGTGTGTGTGTATGGTGTATGTGTATGATGTATGTATATGGTGTGTGTGCTGTGTGTGTGTGTGTGTGTGATGTGTGTGCTCTGTGTGTGTATGGTGTGTATGTATGGTATCTGTGTGTGTATGGTGTATGTATATGGTGTATGTGTATGGTGTATATATATGGTGTGTGTGCTGTGTGTGTGTGTGTGTGTATGGTGTGTGTGCTCTGTGTGTGTGTATATGGTGTGTCTGTATGGCATGTGTATGTGTGTGGTGTATGGTGTGTGTATATGGTATGTGTGCTGTGTGTGTATGTGTGTATGGTGTGTGTATGTGTGCTGTATGTGTCTGTGGTGGGACACAAGAGAGGCACCTGAGTTACCCTTTCATGGACACCCCCTCACTATACATGGGAGTACTCTGTCCTCAGTACCCACACACGGAACCCCCAGGATAGCCTTGCTGTGAACTACAGAGCTGAGCCGTTGCTTTGCAAAGGCCAAGTGATGAGCATGGTGAGGTCGGGCCCTCGTGTGTGTAGCCTCAGTTTCTCCCTTAAATTCTGTAAGGACATAGCAATGATGACACCAGGTGATGCTACAGACCCCAGAGAGGTGCAGTAACCAGCAAGACCAAGCAGATAGGACACAGAGAGGCTAGAATCAAGTAGGGACGAGAACGTCCAGCATTCTCTGAGCGTCCTTCAGGTGTACCTCAGTCAAATTCCATCAAGTGCTTACTATGCGGAAGTATGAGGTGTAGACAGAGCTGTGTCTCTCAGAGCTAAGGTAAATGGGGTCGGAGGGATCCCTCCAGAGCCCAGATCTTCGACACAGACAACTTTCTCCCACTCTGCCCTGTTTTGTGTGATATTTTTTTATCGATGAGAAAAAATATATATGCGTTCCCGGTTATGTTATTTTCAATGCTACATTACTCAATTTCGCAGTCAAATAATTCTATTTTGGTTGGCCAGAGGATTGTTCTGTCCAATTGTCTGCTGCTGCTTTCTTTCCACACGTTTGCCAGGGCCTTCACTTTACCCCATGGCTGCCTTCCTTTGGATTCTCTTGGATGCTGTAACCATGGTGATGGACCCTATTTGATCATCTTTGCTCTGCCTTAGAAGCTGGAGAACCAATCAGTATCATACCATCCCTGAATCATAAGAGGATGGAAAATGGGAGTGGAGGGGAGGCCTGTCAGCTGTCTCGGGAGGTGGGATCCTTGCTCCCCAGAGTCTTGAGAAGGAACTGTAGACCACCTAAGTCAGGGGAGATGAATACGGGCTTGAGTAACTGAGGCCTGGGGCTGACTCTCTGCTCGCTTCCTTAGAACCTGGAGCGGCCATGTCACCCCTCTGCTCCCAGCTGCCTCTCCTGTCATGCAGCTGCTCGAAGGCCAAACTTACTGGTTCTCACTAATGACGATCAGAGTAAAGGACAACACGGCTGGACAAGATAGCATCTGGTGCACAGGGTGCCTCGGTCAATCACCTGTTAACCGGGGGTTGGGGACACAGCTCAGACAGATAAGCGTTTGCCCCAGAAGCTCAAGGTCCTTACTTCAGATGCAAGAACTCATACTTTAAAAGCTGTGAATGGTCGGATAGAGACAGGCAGAGCGTTGGAACTGTCTGCCCAGCTGGCCTACTTGGTGAGTCCCAGGCCAGTAGAAAACTCTGTCTTATAAAACAAGACAGACAGTGCCTTAGAATATGCACCAGGGGTTATATGCACATGCACTACTGAGTGCACACGCATACACATGCATGCACACACATGAGTACACACATATGTACATGCACACATGCACACACACACACACACACACACACACACACAGAGTTGTTAACATTGACCTTCAGCCCATAATGTAGGTAGGTAGAGCTGTCTAACTATTTTAATCACAGGAAGAACAAAGGTCATCATGACATGATAAGCCAAGTTCCACCTTCTGCCTCTATGATCCCCGTTAAATAAAGACAAGCAAACACTCTCGAGAGAACAGGCACCTGGTGTCTGTTGGGAATCTGGCTGGAGCTGCGACCTCAGAGATGAGTAGTCAGAGACGAATCCCACCTACAGGACGTCCTCAGCCCACACAGAGGATAGACCGCCAGGAGCTAACCTGTGTTCTGCACTATCACAGAGCAGGCACTAAGCCAGAGGGAGATGGGAAGCAAGGCTGAATCTAGAGGGATGACACAGAGAGACCATGGCTCCTGGGGGCTGTGTGACTTTTCTCAGCCCCATGGGGACAGATGCTCATGGGGGTTTTGTTTCATCCAAATAGTAGAACATGGTTTCCGTGAGGCTGACTGAAGGGCTGCGGGTGAGCAGTGGAGGAACTATCTGCCCGAACTTCAGCCTAACTCTTGTGGGCCCTCCACACCTGCACTGAAGCTCAGGGCAGGGCATGCGCCAGGTTGGCCCAGCACTATATTTGTCAGAATCTAGACAACCCTATAGAAATCGAAAGGGATGGAGGGAAGGAGGAGGGAGTCTCCTTAGGAGACGAGCATAATTTCCTTTTGACACCACCCATGCATGAAATGAGTAATACTTGCCGTCAGTCTTCTGCAGACAGATCAATAAACGATAGCGTAAGCTGTTTAGAGCACTGCCTAGCACGTGATGGCTATCCGGCGAAGGTGTCCTCGGGCTTTGCGGAGTCTGGGAAAGCATGAGGATGTGGGAAGCATTACCAGAGCACCTTGTGCATTATTTGTCTTGGAGACAGATGTTCTGCCATGAGGTTTGCACATCTGGCTTAAGAAATGCCTTTCTGGGTCAGACTTGGAGAGAAGTGCCTATCTATAGCTTCTGAGGCCGGATACAAGTATAACTCAAAGCAGAAAAGGAAAGAGGAAGGGAGGGGAAGATGGAAGAGGGAGGGAGGGAGGAAGAGGATGGAGAGGGAGGGAGGGAGGAAGAGAGGAGGGGGAGGTAAAAAGGAAAGGGGAAGAAAGGGAGAGAGGAAGGGACAAGGGGAGGGAAGAAAAGAGGAAGAGAGGAAAGGAAGGAAGGAAGAAGGGAGGGGAAAAGAAGGGAAGTGGAGAAGGGGAAAAGGAGAGAGCATGGAGGAAGGAAGGAAGGAAGGAAGGCAGGAAGGAAGGAAGGAAAGAAGGAAGCCTTGTCTCTGAATCAGGGGACCATCAGATGATAATGACACCAATAGCTAACACTTATTAGCATATGAATACAAGTGACCATTTCCGGGGCACCGAGGGGCCCCAGAGAAAGAGAAAGACAATGTGAGGGGCTGTGTGGTGGCCACCTGCTTCAAATGCAGGCCAAAGGAGCAAGGGAAGGAGGTTGAGCAGGAGTCAGGCACACGACGGATGGGGGTAGAACTTCCTGGATGGGGAGGTAAGAACAGAGTAGGTGCAGTCGTTGGCACAGGCTGCAGGTTGGCATGGGACATGTCAGGGCTGCGTGGAGAACGGGATTCCCCCACCCGACAACTCCTGAGCCCACTGACAACCACAGGTGGTGTTTAAACAAAGGCCCAATTTTCTTCTTTCTTTTTTTTTTCTTTAACATTTACCATGGGTAATGTGTGGGGTGGGTGAGAGGGATTAAAAGAGACACTAGACACCGGTGAGGGATGATGGGAGCTGGCAAAGAAACTTCAGAGTGTTGGACTGTACAGATCGTATGGGCCATGACCGTGGGAAGCAGAAGAACAGAGCAAGGAATTGTGGGTCATGCAGAAGACACACAGGAGTCTAGGGAGGGAAAAACAACTCAAGGAAGCGTGGCTGAGGGCGTAAACCCTGTAGACTTCCTCATTTGAGACCTGAGGCGCTTCGGAGGATCAGAATACAGCAGCAATCCCCCCATCTTCAGGGACCAGTCCAGCTCGCAGTCACACCTTCCCAGGCTCTGTCCCACAAAAAGTTCATGGTGATCAAAGGAACACACTCCTTTTACACATCCGGAAACGGAAGTAGGAATGAGAGGCCCTGTGTGCACGCCTCTTCCCTGGTTTTCCTCCTAACTGAATTCTTTCTCCTGTCTGCTACCCTCCTTTGAACACCACTACTAAATGGTCCCAACTGGGGGTAGCGGGGGAGATTTACTCCCGAGATGAACTGGAGTCACATGCTGTTTTTTTGCGGAATGATTTAATGTCCTTTTCAGCATGCCCATGACAGTTGAAATATCCCCTAATGACTCAGTTTGGCGGCAGAGTTCTGTGGATCCGGGGAAGGCTGAGGAGGATGTCAAATGTCAATAAATGAGCGATCTGTAATTGTAGCAGTTTGACGCCGAGGCAAGCCGGGGGAATGGTGGCTAGGTCACAAGGTCGCAGAGGGTTGACAAAACGCAAGCACCCGAGAGAGTTCTCAGAGTCAACCAGACAAAAACACACGAGTCCCCTCTTCTCCTCCCCTCGGGCTGGGTTTCTCTGTCCCAGCCCTTTTTTCACCGCACCCGTTCCCTAGATGTCACAGCAGCGGTACAAAGTCCCCTTGGTCCTTTTCTACGTACAGTAGACATGGCTTTGGGTCTCCAGGTGTCCCCACGATCTCTTCTTGGTCTTGCTCACTCAAGTTTTCACGGCCTGAAATTACAATTCTTTTCTGTCCTGCTTGCTTTCTGACAAAATGATTTAAGCAGGAAAGGTCTATGTCAAGGCTCCAAGGGTGTCCCTAACAATGGAGGGAAAGACCCTCCTGTAAATACGCCATTTGTGGTCCTGCCCTTGGACAAGTGTGCGTGAACCGGAAGAGGCCAGGAATGCTGGGAAGTCAAAGACACTTAGAGAAGCATTTCCCTAAGCGCTCGGCGCCTTCCTCCAGCTCACCTTATCAAGCTGCGACCTCAGAGACACCGGGTTACCCGATCAAACACACACATCCCCTCTGTCCTCCAGCTAATTTTCAAATTATATATATCATGGTAAAGGAGCCCTCGAGGTGAGTCTTATGGGCTATCTTCAAGATCTTAAATAGGGAATTATAGCTGAACACTAGCACTTGCTTGTAAGTCTCAGAACAGCGGGATTAGAAAGGAGGGGTAATTTTTAAGAGAGGAGCTTGTACCATGAGTTGCCTGACTTGAGATTCAGGGTTTTCATGAAGTCAAGGAGTTTATCACCTCTGCAGCTGTCTTGTCTGGTGTCTCTTGCAACTGTTTATTTCTATTATGTGTGTGTATGTGTATGTGGAGATGTGTGCGCATGCATGCAGGAGCCCAGGGTCATCAGGAGAAGGCATTGGATATTAGAGCAGGTTGTGAGCTGCCGACCCCTGCTGAGAACTGAATGCAGGTCTTCCGAGACCTTCTCCCCAGTCCTGGGACAGTTTTTGGTTTTGAAAGGGAAAGTTTGTCAAGGGCTGAGAGATCTGTCCTGAGGCTCACTAGAGACAACAGAAAGTCCTTGGGCCAAGTTATTCTGTACAGCATGACTTCTGGCTAATGGGCGGGGAGGCAGGGCATGTAAGCTGGGGGAGATGAGATATGGGGGTTGGGCCCCTTCAGTCTCAGCCCAGGTTCTATGACTCAGTCGCGGTAAGAACAAAACGTCCTGACCCAGGGAGATTGGCCTTGGTCTTGAGGAGAGCCTTGTGTGTCTGCCTTCCTATGCTGGAGTGTGCCTTCATGTCCCCTGTGAAGCACTGCTTTAGAGCTTGTGCCTGGGCCTTGGAAGCTTGTACTTATAGCAAAGACCCATTCGTCTTTGGACTCACTGGTTTCTCAGTCCCTTGCAGACCACCGACATCAGCTTTTATGACACAGTGGCAAGTTGGATAATTCGGACGAGACCACAAAGATCTCTACTTCCTGGCCTTCTATAGGAAGTTTAATGACTCCAGGTGTGGGCAGAATTGTATTTTTAAATGTCATGGTACGGAAGACGAGATGAACAAGACGGGAAGGAAAACAGAAGGATTCTTCTCTAAACTTCTAGGATGGAGCAAACGTTCGTGATGCAGTCGTTCTCGTGGTGTGATCTTTGAGGTGTGGCTTTTAGCCTGCTGGTTGTACAGCCAGGTGGACCAGAGGAGGGGGAGGGATAGGAAAGCCTAAAGGTAGCCATTGAATGCATCCCAGCACCAGTGTGTGTTCAAACAGCATGAAAAAGCATTTTGCAAGTAGCATCAAGAAAAAACAAATACAGCAATGGAGAGAGACAGGAGGGAAGGAAGGGAGTCCATAGGCTGTAGCCTAGGGTCCCAAGACATTAACATTTGGTCACTTTGGAATCGGAACAACAAGCAGATGTCAGGACAGTGACAAGTTGGCCCTGGCCAAGCTCCTTGAGATAAGCACGATCATTTCTCTCCTAGTGACCCTGCCATCGCTGTCTCAGTCTGCGATCCACAGGACTGACCCTTGTGCCCTGCTTCCACAGGAGGTAAAGAGGGATTCCTGGTCTCCCAGTCTCTCCTGGAAGCCCTCTGATTGGTCCATTAAGCTCTGGGTCCGTATCCGAACAGCATAATAAACAAACAACCATCCTTTCCATGAGACTTGTGGATTGACAGGACATGTGCCCAGTGTGGGACCAGGCAGTCATAGCCTTTGACCAAGAGTGAAAACCAACCAGGGGAACTCCTCCTCCCTTGCTTTGCCTGGTGAAGCTGGGCGTGGTCCTACGACCCTTGAACACAAGAGATTTTGATAAGTTGAGTGAACACAGAGTCACAAGCAAAGCTTTGTAAACTATGTGTTGCTTTCCAGGGAACTTGATGGGTGTGAAGTCTCATCAAAGGAAAGACCTCAGTCATGAATTAGGCTCCCTTGGATTCAGGGAAAACCATAGACTCAAGGGCATGCACCCTCCCCCCAGTGACTCAGCACACATACACACACACACACACACACACACACACACACACACCTTCTGCTTTCCCAGATGTGGGACCTTGCCACCGCTGTGTGCCTAAGTTTCTTAGTGTCTGCCTCGTTTGCCCCCTCTCATGATGGCACCAGATGAAACCACTGTCTGCCTTGGTTCAGCCAGAGCTTGAAGAGTACACTGAGATCTCTCTGACAGTCCACGTATCTTTGCAAAGGACAGAGCGACAGAAATGTTCGAAGACAGGGTTAAAAAAAAACCAACCGAGGCAACTAGTTGGAGCAATTTAGCATGCAAGGCACAGATCTTAAAGCAGGGTTGCTGAGCTAGGCATGGTGGCACGTGCCTGTAACGTGTCCTCCCTTCCTTTTCTGCCTCCAGGAAGATCCTTGGAGACTTCATGCACAGGACACAGAGCCTGTCATACTTGCCACAAAAACCTGGTGACATGAAGGACTTCATTGAAACCAAGTGCACAATCACACTCCTTTGGCAACCCCCTCCCCCAAGTGTTTTATTACCTGTTCCCAAAATTGGCCACTTTGCATCAGAAATTATAGCGGATAGTCACGAGTGACTTTCCATGATACCATGTGACACAGCAAGCAAATTAACACCAGAGGTAATAAATGCCAGGGCGTAGCATGAAATACATCACCCTGGGATTAGAAATTTTAAAATAAGGCTCAAATCACCCAGCATCACACAAACAGAGTCCGCCATGCTCTGCCCTGTGATGAATGTGTGTGTGCATCTATGTAATTTGTCCTTTTTCCTGCACGGACATCAACATTGAACCCTAGAACCTTCTGTGTGCTAGGCAAGGGCTCTGCCCCTGAGCTATATATCTCCAACCCTATCTTCTCTTCTTCCTCATGGCCCAGGCAGCAGACACATTTCTCATTGCGGTCATTGTAAGTACATCAGGAGAGAAAGTCAGTGGCTTGATGGAGCTAGCTGCCGGACTGTTTGGTGGTGATCGAACACAATACTGTCAATGCTTAGAGTACATGACCGTGGGACCAGATGGAGTAGGTGACCTTAGAGGAGTAGTCCCAGGGGTACCTTCTGAATCCTGAATAACAGAAACTTGTCCACGGAGTTAAGGAACCAGAGCTCTGGGTAGAAGTCATAGTGCATGCAAGGTCCCCAGGCAGGAGCCAGTCTAACACGTCTAAAGCATTGTATAGTTCAGGAATGACAAACTGTCCTCCGAAGGCCTGATAGTAAGTGAGGCGTTGCAGACCATACCTCGACTGCTATAACCACATCCCTGGCCACGCCGAAGTAGACACAGATGCTATGTAAATAATATGTAAATGAGTGGGTGTGGTCCAGTGCCGGGAAAACTTAATTCACAAAAGCAAGTGCAGGATTGGATTAGCTGATTGTTGTGTTGCAGTGTGACAATCTGGGGTGTAGAAGTGTGACACCTGAGGGGAATCTCAAAAACAGACTATCTCAGCAAATCAAGACACAGCAAAATGAAAACGGGCTAAGGCTTACTGAAGACTGACCATGTCCCAGGCACCTTTTAAAGATCTTTACCCATGTGTCCATCACCTTTCCTGACGTCGCGTCACATCCGTGCCATCAGCAGCCCTGATGACCATTGTCCCTGAAGCCAACAGAAGCCCTGTGACTCGCCAACCCACCCAGCCTATAACTAATGATGCTGGAATTCTTTTTTAATTTGAATGTCTTTTGGGGAATTGTTCTGAGAGGTCTTCATTGGATGGGCTGTGGTCATTTGAAATGCAGATATGGTGTGTAAAATTCTCGTGGAATGTCAGCAACTTCACCTACTCAGAAGCTTGGATTTAAATACGATCTGCTGGATCCTGAGGCCCAGGAAACAGACAATCGTAAAATATCGAAAAGGGGAGCAGAAATGAAATGAGAAGCATGAAGAGATGCGGAGAGTCAGACATGGTGGTGCTCACCTCTAATCCTTGCGTTCAGGAGGCAGAGGCAGAGGCAGAGAGGTAGGGGAATGTGCAGGGGCAGGGGCAGGGGCAGGGGCAGGGGCAGGGGCAGGGGCAGGAGCAGGAGCAGGGGCAGAGGCAGCAGCAGAGGCAGAGGCAGAGGCAGAGGCAGAGACAGAGGCAGTCAGAGCCCTGTGAGTCGAAGGACAACCTGGTATACATAGGGAGTTCCAGGCTAGCCACTAGGACTACCTAGTGAGAAGAGAAAGAAAGAGAAAGGAAAGAAAGGAGGGACACACACATACACAGAGACAGACAGACACACACACACACAGAGAGAGAGAGACAGAGAGACAGAGAGACAGAGAGAGACAGAGACAGAGAGACAGAGAAACAGAGACAGACAAAGACAAAGAGACAGAGAGCAAGCCAAAGGTAAATGAGAGGTCTCACATCTTGCAAATAACAGGGCTCAGGACATCCCCTTTATAATTTCTTGGAGCTACAGCATGGTCTGATGTTGGGAAGATTCTTTTTTTCTATTATTTTTCTTATTCCTTTACATTCAGATCGCAGCCCCCCTCCTCCCAGTCCCCCTTCACACAGCCCCTCCCTCCACCCCCTCCTCTTCTCCTCTGAGTACCAACCAACCCACCCTGGCACATCAAGTCACTGCAGGACTAGGCGCATCCTCTCCCACTGTGGCCAGGCAAGGCAGCCCAGTTAGGGGAACAGGATCCACAGGCAGGCCACAGAGTCAGGGACAGCCCCTGCTCCAGTTGTTGGGGGATTTGCATGAAGACCGAGATGCACTTCTGCTACATATGTGTGGGGCCTGGGTCCAGCCCATGTGTGTTCTTTGGTTAGTGGCTCAGTCTCTGGCAGCCCCCAAGGGTCCAGGTTAGTTGACTTTGTTGATCTTCTTGTGAGGTCCCTATCGTAGGGGAGATTCCTAAGCTGGTTTTACAGATGGGGAAGTGACCATGAACCGAGCTAAAAGTGTTCATCTAAGGTCACACAGACACTCATTAACGGGTCTAATTCAGTCTTGCTGGAGCCCCCAAAAGACACCAGTGAGCCTCACCTCCGTGGAGAGAAAGTAGAGGTCTGCTTCTTTGGACACTGGAGCATGACCCAAGTTCACGAGGAATGAACAGGTATGGCTCCAGTCTACTCCCCGGCAAATCCCTAGTGATCAAAGGAGATTAGAATCAAGTGTTGAAGGGGTTTGGGTGAAAGGAGTTGGTGGCGTTTCAGAAAGCAACAGCGAGCTTTGTGAACTCTGCGCTCTGGGTGAAGTTTCTGACTGGAATGCAGGGCGAGGGATTCCTCCTCCGTCTTCTACCTTTTGCTTTCGTTCTCAGAGCTCTACAGCTTCCAATATGAGACTGAAAGGTCAGGCTGCGGCGGACGGAGCAGGATGCTGCGGCGGATGGAGCAGGGAGCTGCGCTTGGGCCGCACGGCTGCAGAAGGACCAGGCTGAGGCTGCTGCGGATGGATCCGGCGCCTGCTAAGCCTCGCTTCTCCAGTGTGAGCCCACCACCTCCATTTCCGTCACGTGTGCCCATCTTTTTCAGTCTAATGAACTCCAACCATCAGCGCAACTTAAGTTCGGCTGTCTGCTCGTGCATGCTTAATATTAAAAATGTACTAACAGTGTGGCTGAGAAATCAAATTATGCACATAAATATGCTGGCATAGCAGAGGCGGCGGCAGAAGCTGAACTTAGCAGAGCTGACGCCAGTTCACATTTGCAAATCGCCCGTCAATCTGTCATTAAACATGTTATCAAATGATGATAAGTGTATGCTTCTTGCTTGCATTGGTGGGCCGACTCCTCTTGTTGATGCACCGTAATGGGATATAATACGTATTAACAGAGCCGTGCTTGGATGAACACAAAACGTTCCTTATCTGTCTGGGTTTGTTTCCCCCTTGTGGCCCCCAAGTAAATGTTTTTGCGTTATCAAATTGCCAATAAGGGGGTGGGGGACATATTACTTTTAATTAGCAAAGCTTGTTGGTGATGGGAATTTTTTTCTTACCACCTCCCCTACCCCCGTCCCTGTAATTCCTATATGTTGACAATGAAGGAGAGAGAGAGAGAGAGAGAGAGAGACTCTATTGTCTTCTTTTGGTAAAACGGTTCATGTCTGCAGGTCAGAAACCCCGGCAATTATTCTGTGTCTTAATGCACTGGCCTGGCATCCAGGGCCTTTGCTCTTGGCAGGCCTGATTGTCTCAGTTCAGTGATATGAAAGGCAGCAAAGGAAACAAGCAGAGACATCCCAGGTCTGTCACGAGGGCCTGGCACAGCCACTCAGTCCCAGACTTTGCATCCTGACACTACTCAGGGTAGTCAGAGGTGAGAGAGATCATTAGGGAGCCCCAGATAGTCCCTGGACTTTTAGGGTGTTCCTGTGCTGAATGAAGAGGTTCTCCCGTCTGCTGTTTCCCAAAATTGCCAGTTGGGTCATTACATGAGCCCCCACAAAACAAGAAACAGTGTTGAAAGCCAAGTGAGGTACCCTAATCACAGGACACCCACTCATTCACCAGACTAAATGCAGATGGTAGACGTTGATCTCGAGAAGCCTTGTCAATCAGGAGCCCATTTTCTGATGTCTTGGTATACCGGTGGATTAAATTTTGGAGTTATTTGTTCTCATGTGAGGCATAGGAGTGTTTGCCTACATGTATATGTGCCGTGTGTGTGCTGTACCTTTGGAAGCCAGAAGATATCAGCGAATCTCCTGGAGCTAGAATTACAAATGGTTGGGAGCTACTCTAGAGGTGCTGGGAACTTACCCTGGGTCCTTTGCAAGAGCAACAAAGTACTTTTAACAGCTCTTCCATCTCTACGGTGCCTAATCTTTCAACAAAATGTCAACAATACTGAGCTATTGTTTTGATTTGTCTGTTTGAAACAGTGTCTCACTCTGTAACCCAGGCTGTTTTAGAACTCCAGATTAGCCCTGGATTCGCAGAAAGCCTGACTCCATCTCTTAAATGCTGAGATTACCAGTGTGAGTCGCCAGACCTCGTTCGAATTTTAGAGGGGCTTTTTTTTTAATGAACACTTCGATTCTTTTGGATATTTTTTACAATGACTCTGTCCACTCTACTTTGTGTCGCATTCTCTGAAGCAGCAGAACTCCATTTCTACCACAGCATCTCTGGAACCTGGCTATTCACTCACTCAGCAGAAATATATGAGGATATGAGGTCCGGTGGTATAGACTCGTCTTCTCAGCCGATCAGGAAGCTGAGACAGGAGGAGTATAGATTCAAGGGTAGCCTGGGCTACTTGGGAAGACCCTGTCTAAAAAAAAAAAATAAGTAAAAAGGTTTGGGGTGTAGCTTCATTTTAGAGCACGTTTAAAACAACTTTCAATCATGAGTATTGCGAGAGGGGGAGAGCAGGCATCCCCCTTTAGGTGGCAATGTTTCAGTGACATTGTGGACTCAGATAGATGAACAGAATTCCTGTTCTTCTGAAGCATCTGGTGTTTGGGAAAAGACAGAATTTGTTACAGTTTGAATGTGAAACATCCTTGACAGGCTCTCGGGTTTGAACTTGGTCCCCAGCTGGTGGTGCTGTATGGAAAGGCTGAGGAACCTTCAAGAGATACGGCCATGCTGAAGGAAGTGCGTCACTGGAGGCGGGCCTGGAGGTTTTATAACCTGGCCCTACCTTCCTTTTCTCTGAGTTGCTAGTTGTGGTGATTTGACCATGCTTGGCCCTGAGAGGCAGGGGGCCGCTATTAGGAGGTGTGGCCTTGTTAGAGAAAGTGCGTCACTGTGGGGGCGGGCCTTGAGAGAGTTGGCTGCCTGAGAATGCAAGTCTGTGTTAGCCTTCAGTTGGAGATGCAGAACTCTCGGCTCCTCCTGCACCAGGCCTGCTTGGATGCTGCCATGCTCCCACCATGATGCTAATGGACTGAACCTCTGATCCTGTAAGCCAGCCCCAATTAAATGTTGGCCTTTATAAGAGTTGCCTTGGTCATGGTGTCTGTTTACAGCAGTGAAACCCTGACTAAGACCCTGGGTATTATGCCTTCCCCAGAATGACTGCCTCGGTCTCTCTGAGCCTGTGAGCAAAAATAAACCCCTCATCTCTTCCGTTGCTTTTGTTGAGGGTATTTTATCACAGCGCCAGTAAAGTCAGAGCATTGTCTTTAAATTACTGCCTAACAATTTGTTGCCATGATGTAAAATGTAAGTGGAGGTGTACAGGAGTGAGATCGTGTGGCGTCCTCACACTTGAAGGGAAGCAGCGGTCTTTGCCATTAATCATGACAAAAGGTTATTGTTCTCGGGTTTCTGGCTCCTTGTTTACACGTGTTTTGAAATTAACATCGACTTCTTGCCATTTGTGTTTGTTCCTAAGTGAGGCGAGTCGCAGGCTAATGATTAGA